>JAASAO010000375.1:0-40468 GCA_017311375.1 Mytilus coruscus
TGAGTTCTTTTTAGCTTATGTTTGATACGAAAAATAAGGCTATTATGGTTGTTGTTAGGAGTAAAATGTTCTTTAAAATGTTTTATACGAATATCAACTATGTTCATTACTGAATTAAAAAAAGAATCTAAGGATTTTTTGTCAGCTTTTTCTCGTTTTATCCATTCCGTGCAGTAAGTACGGAGTGAGTCGTTGATGATGCTACGACAGTCATTCCAATTACAAATTGACGGGGGACGATATTAGGTCCTTGACTGAACTTAACCATGGACGATGTTAAGGTCTGCTGTTATAACATGGGAACTTGAGCCATAAATGTATTTGGAATTACTGGAATTTCAAGACGTAGGTGTATTGTCACTGATATTAACATTTTTACACACTTCGCTGTAATTAAACACATATTTCAAGGTAGATTTTATGTAAACATAACAAATAAGAGGAATTAAATAATATCAAAATAGCTAGGAATGTGTTCTTTAAAGAAATGATCATTAAAATTACCGGTAATATTTACAAAATCAAAACCTTTATTGACATATCTGATTTTAATGAAATGTTGTTTTTTTTTTTTTATCTTTAGGGCGATCAACTTTGGGAAAAAAGTTTAGAATAACAATATGCAATTATAATTTGGACGATTTCATACTTAGGACTGCAATATGGAATTGTGTTGCAATCCTCAAAAATTTGTTGTAATTCATTTACAGGTAAAGAACATAGCTTGGTTAACAGATAATGTATGCCGTTGTTTTTTTTTTTTTTTTTTTTTTTTAAATAGTAATTAGGTCCGAAATATTTGTCTTGTTGGTACGAAACTTTCTCTGATTGCGATTTATTCTATGCCCATGAGAACAGTTTTTCCGAACAGTTTTAGAACCTATATCCAAAATGTTAACATAATTGGTTCTTGATATATTACCAATTCACATGATACTATCATTAAGACCGAGCCGAGAGGATAGACTGTCTGTAATCTTTAATCCAATTTAATTATTTTCCGTGATCGTACAAATTTTGAATGAGATTCACCAGGCTGCTTATTTACTACTTCCAAAGGTTGAACTGTTAAATATTTAATAGGATGATTGTGCTTCTTAAGGTGTTGATAAATGATACTTTTTAATGTATGGAGTCTTCTTAAACGATAAAGTTGTTCTTGCGGGCGTTTTGATAAATAGCGTCCGGTTTCAACTACGTACACAAACTGTACTGAATACCGCATCCCGGTTTGTTTCATGTAAGTAAATAGATAATACTGTAAGTTTTTCAATTTATATCAGTTTCAAATTTAAGGAAAATGTGCGACCATTAAACGTGGATCTTACCGTATTGTTGGTGGAAAGACGGGGACATGTAAATCATTTTTTGGCATGACACTTATCGATAGTAGGGTAACCACGATTTGTATTATTAAAAATGTTAGCGATGGTAGTATTTTTTAGATTTTTGAAGATTGGGACGTGTAGATACCCTTTGAATAAGTTTGGTAATTAGTATTTTTCCTTTCTGAGTTTCATTTTGTTATTTGTATTTCCAATTGAAAGGAGCAAAGACTGGCGTCCAGAATATGAACCAGCACACGACAATTGAATTAAGTAAAAAAGATAAAACTGATCGACTAAAGACGTCAAACGCTATCCGTCATCAAGTACCCGACAAAATACGTAAACTACAAAACCAGAGGACAAAACATAAGACAGGGTATATCAGGGTAGGGCCTGACGTCTGACTAAATAGACGAATTGGGCTGAATAGTAAAATGTAGAAATAGTATTTCATGAATTTTGTTGGAAGTTCAGTTAATAAATAATATATATATAAATATATAAACAAGTCTAAATTGAAAACAACGTTCAAACGTATGATTGCGTTAGATAAAAGCCGCAATTTTTATCCGTGTGCATGTAAAACAAATTTCTTGGTAGAGGGGTCTAAATACAGCACAAACAACATTTTCCAAAAGACCAAAAAAGTGAAAAAGTATATTTTAACAAAACGCATTTGACTAACAGGTCGAACAACGGATGTTCTTAAATCCTGCTGACTGCCATTGGCGATTGCCAAATAAATTGATCACCAGATGTGACAAAATGGTTTTTAATATTAAATTAATACTAAACAGAAAACAATAAACTTGCGGAAAAGATGGTATACCACAAACATGAGGTGCAAACATTTGTACACCATATCCGGATTTCGACAATTAATGTCTCTTCAGTGATGTTAGGGATCGAAACGGTATTTGGAAGGCCATATAATTTACCTCAATTTAGGATATACTCTTGAATTTTAACGAGTCGAAATAGGATGAACGGATCATATAAACCCGAGGGAAAATATAATACAAGCCCAAACGAAAAAATATAAACAAGTCTAAATTGAAAACAACGTTCAAACCAATGATTTCTTGGATAAAAACCGCAATTTTTATATGTGTGCATGTAAAACAAATTTCTTGGTAGAGGGGTCTAAATACAGCACAAACAACATTTTCCAAAAGACCAAAAAAGTATATATTTTAACAAAACGCATTTGACTAACAGGTCGAACAACGGATGTTCTTAAACCCTGCTGACTGCCATTGGCGATTGCCAAATAGATTGATCACCAGATGTAACAAAATGGATTTTAATATTAATTTAATACTAAACAGAAAACAATAAACTTGCGGAAAAGATGGTATACCATAAACATGAGGTGCCAAAATTTGTACACCATATCCGGATTTCGACAATTAATGTCTTTTCAGTGATGTTAGGGATCGAAACGGTATTTGGAAGGCCATATAATTTACCTCAATTTAGGATAGTCTCTTTAATTTTAACGAGTCGAAATAAGATGAACGGATCATATAAACCCGAGGGAAAATATAATACAAGCCCAAACGAAAAAATATAAACAAGTCTAAATTGAAAACAACGTTGAAACCTATGATTGCGTTGGATAAAAGCCGCAATTTTTATACGTGTGCATGCAAAACAAATTTCTTGCTAGAGGGGTCTAAATACAGCACAAACAACATTTGCCAAAATACCAAAAAAGTGAAAAAGTATATTTTAACAAAACGCATTTGACTAACAGGTCGAACAACGGATGTTCTTAAACCCTGCTGACTGCCATTGGCGATTGCCAAATAGATTGATCACCAGATGTAACAAAATGGATTTTAATATTAATTTAATACTAAACAGAAAACAATAAACTTGCGGAAAAGATGGTATACCATAAACATGAGGTGCCAAAATTTGTACACCATATCCGGATTTCGACAATTAATGTCTTTTCAGTGAGGTTAGGGATCGAAACGGTATTTGGAAGGCCATATAATTTACCTCAATTTAGGATAGTCTCTTTAATTTTAACGAGTCGAAATAAGATGAACGGATCATATAAACCCGAGGAAAATATAATACAAGCCCAAACGAAAAATATAAACAAGTCTAAATTGAAAACAACGTTGAAACCTATGATTGCGTTGGATAAAAGCTACAATTTTTATACGTGTGCATGCAAAACAAATTTCTTGCTAGAGGGGTCTAAATACAGCACAAACAACATTTGCCAAAAGACCAAAAAAGTGAAAAAGTATATTTTAACAAAACGCATTTGACTAACAGGTCGAACAACAAATGTTCTTAAACCCTGCTGACTGCCATTGGCAATTGCCAAATAAACGGATCACCGATGTAATAAATGGATCTTAATTATAAATTTAATACTAAACAGAAAACAATAGTTTATATTTAATTCGAAGCATTATCGAACTATGTCAGCCTATTGGACTTTCATCTTTAAAATTCACTTTGCATTAAATATCTAAATGAGATAACATAGGAATAACTATGAGTGTATACATGTATATGTGAAAAAAAAAGAGAAACCAACAGCAATATTTGACGAAGACGAAATTGATGATGGAATTTTAACGTCCAGTGACATATATTACAATGCATGTCGAAACCGAACTTGAAATTGACAATAGGTACTAATAGAACCGTCGCTTTTCCAAAGTATTCACGCTTAGTTGGAATTTCACGTGCTATTTCACAAGGTTCGCATTATAGTTATACATGTACAATATAACTAACAATTGTGATGACGAATTTCTTAAACTGTTCTAGAACGTTCTAATTGAAATATAATTCTGTGATTTTTCTATATTCATTTTATAAGTGTGCATGTAAAACAAATTTCTTGGTAGAGGGGTCTAAATACAGCACAAACAACATTTTACAAAAGACCAAAAAAGTGAAAAAGTATATTTTAACAAAACGCATTTGACTAACAGGTCGACCAACGGATGTTCTAAACCCTGCTGACTGCCATTGGCGATTGCCAAATAAATTGATCACCAGATGTAACATATATGTATTTATAAATACCGTTAAGGTTTTCTGTAAGTTTAAAATACTTTCGTATTATGTGATGTCGTATGGCCATTGTCTTTTCTTGTAAATATGTAAATATCTATGTAAACGTTTTATTATCTAAAATATATATCTAAATTTACCTAAACAGCAAATGATATATTCAAGTTCTCACAGGACTTGGATCGTCATTGTAAGTACAAACGCACTGAACGTTTATAAATGTTGAACACAACATACATAGAATAATATGTTATCTTATCCTCTAAATAAAAAGTTCAAATACAATAAAAACATTTAGAATAACCAACATACCATTTAATGCAATTGTGAGAATTGTTTTGAACAATTTCTAAGTAAAGCCTTTTAATTTTTTTGTTTTTGTTTTTGTTACAGTTTGAAAAACAGAATAATATAATAGTGATGGGGAATTGTAGCAGCAAAGGTAAAGTAAATATTACGTCTATCTTGACATATAGTTCATCACCAATTTGCATCAACACCATGTATTCTGTATCATGTGAAAATGTATATAAGTGGTCAATCGCTAGCTATTCAATAGGAAAACTTAAATATGATGCCAATCTTAAAATTTGGTACGTGACGTCTTCATAACGACATGTACTCATTGGCCTGTTTAACCTTCAACAAGAATTATAAACAAAAAATTGTCGTTTTAATGCGTCACATTTTTAGATTAGTACATATTTCATAGAAGGTTTTGAAATATGAAATTGATACTTTACATTTTTAAATCAATTCAGGAAAAGTAAATTAAGATATTGTAAGAGTAATCAACGGAAATCTCTCTGATGAAAGAAGTAATAAATATAACAGATTATTTCATGCAATTTTAGTGGAATTGTTTAGTGGGAAAACACAAGCACATAATCGTGTCTATGCTAAATATATAGATAAATGATTATTTATATCTCGGATAGTGCATACTGAGCCTAGGTCTATTCTATGAATATTTCACTAGAGAATTTTGTTATTCGGGATAAAGGAGAACATTCCATACCATTAGTAAATAATTACATTTTTGAAAAAGTTGTACATCAAAGAACTCTTGTATGCAAATAAACGTATGAAATGTATAGATATATTTTGTATATTTTTGGGGTTTTACTTTTATTTACTAACATTATTGCATAATTGGTGTTCTGTAGAATGTGCCACACAAAACATTTTCCAAATAGTACCTGAAAAAAATAAAACAAAGACATGCCAGATTAGTTATGCGCTGCTATTTAAGACGAAACTTTCAAATTAAAAAAAAATTATGAATAACAAAATGACTCAATTAGAGTACAAAATATAAAGCGTGCTAAATAACTGAAAAGGTCTAAGAATTGAAGAAAGTGATGGAAAACTGTGCTTAATGTCCTTTTATTCGTTTTGTTGTCTACAGGGATTCAGTAACCATTGCTGTTTGATGGATAAATATACTGAAGACATAACTGAAGATGATCATATACAAATTAGGTGAATAGCCTTTCAACTGAGACAAAATTGAATCATGATTTGCTCAGAATATTGGAATATAAACATTTTTTTTTTTGTATTTCATTTGTAGTTAAGATGGTGTCCTATAAAATTTCGGTGAAGACTGGAGATCACATAGGAGATGGGACTGATGCTAATGTTTACATCAAACTTTATGAAGACGGTAACCAGACAATCGTGCACGCTCTAGATAACTGTTTTAAGGATGATTTTGAAAGAGATCATATTGATAACTTTTCTGTTAGTTCTCAATTGAACATTTCTAAAGTGCAGAGAGTCGAATTGTGGCGAGACAATTGTGGTTTGTTAAGCAACTGGTATTTAGATTGGATTGAAGTCACAAACAAGGCAACCAACACCAAATGCCTATTTCCAGCAATGAAATGGATCAAAGAGAACCACCGTTATTTTTTTAACAACATGGACTCATGTTTACCACAAGACGATCCATTTAAAGAATCGAGAAAGTCGGAGCTTCAGGACATACAAAAAGAATATCAGCTACGGGTTAACATACGTGGATTACCTGCTCAGGTAAGGATTCATTACACAAAAGTTGAGAAGATACTAAATGAATAATCATCAACAATAAGTCGTAGAAAAAAAACATGTCTAAACGAAAATCGACGACAAAAAGACTACAGTTCACAGAACAGTACACGAAAAACTAAAGATTGAGGATCATGGCCTCTCCTTCCGAACAAAGGGAAGCGACTTTCGTGCTCATGGAGGATAAGTAGTTCCCATTCCACAAGTGGTAGCAGTAGTCTTGCCCATGACAAGAGTAAAAACAATTATAAGTAGCAATCGATGATTTCTCAACCATGAATAACAGAACTGGATTATGACTATTATTAGAGGGACCTTTTCGTGTTTATCTATGGCACATTAGAAATGAAAAGAAATTTTCAAATTTCTTTATTTTCCAAAACTTTAACGTTCATAAGACAATTTACAACTTAATACATTTCACTTTTCTCAAACTTTTGTAGACTACCATTTTTCAGTTTGATCCATAGATCACCATATTTGTCCTTGTCATAAGCAACACGAATGATGACATATGTTGAGCCGAATTAGCACCTGATATATATCATCACGGTTTTGGCAAGGTTCCTGGTGCTTAGTTTTTACTTGTCTATGTATTGTTTTGTGGACTTTCTTCGTTTTCTTAGTTAATCGTCTTTTGCTATGGTATTGCTGGTTTTTCTTCGACTTGTAATGTTTTATTGTTCCTTTGGGTCTGTTATGTCTTTCTGTATTAGACCAGCACGCTTAGTTGCATTTTTAATATGCTAGATCCCAAGCTTACAGTCCGCAGAGAAACATATCATCCTACGAAGGCACATTATTCTAATTACAAACCAACCTTGACAGTTAATGCTGCAAGAGAAGCAAAACATACCATTTAAAAGTGTTTGGTGGGATCCATCAGGAAATCAAACCCATGACCTCCTGCATCCGAAGCTTTGACTTGGAAAAGAATTGTCTACCTGGTATTGAAAGGTTTAAAACAGTTGTTACAAATTGACAAAATCATAAAAAATATAGAATGAAGCATTGATAAAGTTTTCAGTTTGTGTTTTTTATATTTTTTCCGTTTTCTCTGCAGTAACATACCTTCTGCTCCGTCGTATGGTGTGTACATATCTCTATTGATACGTTATGTTCGTTCATGTTCACACTTTACTGACTTCATAAACAGGAGTGTACTTCTTACGCAGAAACTGCTACAACAGAGTTATGAGGAGGAAAGATTAAAAATGACACTCCGTAAATGTTATGGACACCATCACGAATTGGTTGATCTGAACGATGTGTCTGTGTCTAAACTAACTAATGACACTTTTTACTACGTCTTAGATTGTGGTTTAACATCTATGTCTGTCTGCTAAGTACCGAGCGTGACCTATTTCCGAATATGACAGTTGTACCGAGAGTGAATTTACATTGCTATACGACGTGTCGCGGTATTTTGTACATCCAACATTCATGTATTTATTTTTGATGTTTTTGTTATGGTTTCGGTTGAATAATGTGTTATAATTATAAAATTGCCTTTCAATACCATCATTGTCATATTCCCGAATATGACTGCTATACAGAATGTGAATTTGCATTGCTGTGCGCCGTGTCTCGGTGTTTTGTACATCCAACATTAATGGATTTATTTTGATGTTTCTGTTATGGTTTAGGTTGGATAATCTGTTATGTCTTATTGTTTGTAGTCCAAATAATTATAGTATTGCCTTTCCATATCATCATTGTCATGAAAATTGTTTGGACGAATATTGTGAAAATAATTGTATAAAGTTAGAGTTTTCATGATAGTTACGTAAGCGCGTCACTATTTTTGATATCCGGTGATGTTTTTCGTTGATGGAATATGTTCGTTGTTGTTCTGTGGTTCGCATGTTATGTCGACTATTATATTATTTGTTTGAGCGTTTCTCTGTTATGAATGTTCTTGCGTGTGTTTGTGCTGTATTTCTGTCACTTAGTGTTTTAGCGATATTTTTTAACATTGTCATAAAGCGGGAGGTTTGGAATGCCATGAAACCAGGTTCAACCCACCATGTTTTCCTAATATGTCCTGTACTAAGTCAGTAATATGGCAGTTGTTATCAAATAGTTCGTTTCTATGTGTGTTGGCGTTTGTATTTGTTGCACTTCGGTGTTCCTGATGTTCCTTTGTTTTCCTCTTATAGTTGATGTGTTTCCCTCGGTTTTGGTTTGTAACCCGGATTTGTTTTCTCTCAATCGATTTATGACTTTTGAACACCTGTATACTACTGTTGCCTTTATTTATACACTTACACTATTAATTTTGCATTATTTGTTTACTGTCCATCCCTTAACAGCACCAACCTAGCATTAGTCGGGAGTTTGATGTCACACATTTAACCAACAGCTGTAATGTAGTAATCTAATATGGTCACAAATCCTCCGCTGACCAGACAATCTAATATAAGAGAAAATAAAGAGTGACAAGCTGTATGTAATTTTATCTTACCTCCTATACATTTCTAGGAATATGATTGGTTAAAAGCAACCTCGTGGAGACCGTGTATATTCCATATTGGGTTAGTAGGGTTCCATATTGGGTTAGTAGGCGGGGCTTATTTCAATACACGGTTAGTAGTGGTGTTATGTCCCTTTATAAAAACAACACGGTGTTGAGGAAAAATCTTAGAGGTTTCAAAAGACGAAGAAATTGATGATGAACGATTGAAATAAATTCATAAAACACATTTAAAGCTGACAAGTTGTTATTGTTGGCATTTGGTTTTGTATATACCAATAGAAGAAGGTTCTTAATACTAACGGTATTGAAGACATGATCACTTTGATAGGCCACTAGTCTAAATACCACATGTTAAGATAGTCGGTAAGATAAATTCGTTACATAGTGTGCTAGTAACCTAATACGATATATATGGGGTCAGGATTCGAGCTTCGCTCTCACCCCATATGGAATTTACTAACCCCATATATATCGTATTAGGTCACTAGCACACTATGTAACTAATAATATTTAACATCATTTTGACTATGAAATAATAAGTATCATTCATTTTCAAAAAGAAGTACAATGTATATGGTACTGGAATACAGAAACCTAAAGATGTGCAACAAAATATTTTTTCATACAAAGACATTATCAAGACAATTCCTTTTTGAAAATACACTGTCCCGCATAATTTTTTAGGTATAGGAGATAAAAAAAAAAAGGAAAAAAACACAAAAACACATAAACACAAAAACTGTTTACATGCCTAAATTTCCCATAAACAGAAGGCATGCTCATCACCTGAATGAAGAATACCATTTGCAGAAAAAAAAAAAAAAAAAACACTTTCGCTGTTATCCAGGTGATTGGTCTAGAATCAGGATTGTTGTCACTGTTACAGGTGTCAAATTCAGATACATATCATTCTTGCCTATGTACAGATGGGTGCAGTCCTAACCTGTACAGCAAGTTAACTTGATAACCAGTCATTTGGTCTGGTCAAAGTTAACCTGTGACCGGATTTAGGACTGCTCTGACCAGTCCTAGGACCAAAATCTAGTTAACTTGAAAAGCAGACTTGGTCCTAGGACTGCTTTTATGTCTGCCAAAAAGTTAACTTGGAAACAGGTCCGCTATTGATATAAGTTAACTTCGAACCAGTCCTGTCATAAGTTAACATATATGTTAACTTCGAAACCAGTCCTGCCACAAAGTTAACATATGTTAACTTTGCTTTGACAATTCAATCGAAACCAGACCTGTTCCCAAGTTAACTTATGACTGGTCTGCTCAACACTAAGTTAACTTGTAACCAGGACCGCTCTACATCGATTTTTTAAAATATTTTTAATATGTTTGTTTCTTGGTATAAACATGAAAAATAAAGTGAAATCAATACTTCCGTGATATTAACAGAATTAAATACATATATTTGTAAATAAAGTACGCATAAAACGTAACTTGTTATACAAATTTATCCATGATCTGCCTTTCTATAAATTAAAAAAACGATCTTGGTTACAATGCTAACGGGCATTGAATATATATTCAATACCTATCAAATTCAACCATATTTGCACTTTATTATGTATATCTATATAGCCACATACTATGCCTATATCAGCAATATTTTAATGTCATGATAGAATTTATAATACAAAATGAAAACAATATTGGAACACATGACCACAAAATTTTGTCTGCATACATTAAAGGTGCCAGCATGCCCTCCTTTTGTTCAATATATTGATAGTAACAAAATTTTAGTAGTTTTAATACCTCAGGCTGACGTGTACAACAAAATTATTTGACGCTTCAACCAAAACTGACCATATTTGCACTTTATTATGTAAATCTACATAGCCACATAGTAAATCAGCCATATTTTTATGTCAGGATTCAATGTATAATACAAATGACAGCAATATTGGTATACAATAAATACAAATTTTTGTTCGCATAAATTTAGGATGCCAGCATGTCCTCCTTTTATTCAAAATATTAATACGAAACAAAATTTCAGTAGTTTTGATACCTCATGCTGACTTGTACAACAAAATTATTTGACCGCATCAACCAAAACTGACCATATGTGCACTCTAATTTGTAAATCTATATACCAGCATAGTAAATTTAGCCATATTTTTTATGTCAGGATTCAATGTATAATACAAATGACAGCAATTTTGGAATGCAATAAATACAAATTTTTGTTCGCATAAATTTAGGGTGCCAGCATGTCCTCCTTTTATTCAAAATATTAATACGAAACAAAATTTTAGCAGTTTTGAAAACTCATGCGGACTTGTACAACAAAATTATTTGACCGCATCAACCAAAACTGACCATATTTGCACTTTATTTTGTAAATCTATTATACCCACATAGTAAATCAGCCATATTTTTTATGTCGGGATTCAATGTATAATACAAATGACAGCAATATTGGAATACAATAACTACAAATTTATGGTCGCATAAATTTATGATGCCAGTATGTCCTCCTTTTATTCAAAATATTGCTATGTAACAAAATTTCAGTAGTTTTGATACCTCATGCTGACTTGTACAACAAAATTATTTGACCGCATTAACCAAAACTGACCATATTTGCACTTTATTTTGTAAATCTACACAGCCACATAGTAAATCGGCCATATTTTTATGTCAGAATTCAATGTATAATACAAATGACAGCAATATTGAAATACAATAACAACAAATTTTTGGTCGCATAAATTTTGTGATGCCAGTATGTCCTCCTTTTATTCAAAATATTGATATGTAACAAAATTTCAGTAGTTTTGATACCTCATGCTGACTTGTACAACAAAATTATTTGACCGCATCAACCAAAACTGACCATATGTGCACTCTAATTTGTAAATCTATATACCAGCATAGTAAATTTAGCCATATTTTTTATGTCGGGATTCAATGTATAATACAAATGACAGCAATTTTGGAATACAATAAATACAAATTTTTGTTCGCATAAATTTAAGGTGCCAGCAAGTCCTCCTTTTATTCAAAATATTGATATGTAACACAATTTCAGTAGTTTTGATACTGCATGCTGACTTGTACAACACAATTGTTTGACCGCATCAACCAAAACTGACCATCATTGACCATATGAGCACTCTTCTTTGTAAATCTATATACCAGCATAGTAAATTTAGCCATATTTTTATGTCAGGATTCAATGTATAATACAAATGACAGCAATATTGGAATACAATAACTACAAATTTATGGTCGCATAAATTCAGGGTGCCAGTATATACGTAAGTCCTCCTTTTATTCAAAATATTAATACGAAACCAAATTTTAGCAGTTTTGATACCTCATGCTGACTTGTACAACAAAATTATTTGACCGCATCAACCAAACCTGACCACATTTGCACTTTATTTTGTAAATCTATATACCCACATAGAAAATCAGCCATATTTTTTATGTCAGGATTCAATGTATAATGCAAATGATAGCAATATTGGAATACAATAAATACAAATTTTTGGACGCATAAATTTATGATCCCAGTATGTCCTCCTTTTATCATGTTTATTCAAAATATTGATACGTAACAAAATTTCAGTAGTTTTGATACCTCATGCTGAATTGTACAACAAAATTATTTGACTGCATCAACCAAAACTGTTCATATTTGCACTTTATTTTGTAAATCTACACAGCCACATAGTAAATCAGCCATATTTTTATGTCAGGATTCAATGTATAATACAAATGACAGCAATATTGGTATACAATAACTACAAATTTTTGTTTGCATAAATTTAGGATGCCAGCATGTCCTCCTTTTATTCAAAATATTGATACGCAACAAAATTTCAGTAGTTTTGATACCTCATGCTGACTTGTACAACAAAATTATTTGACCGCATCAACCAAAACTGACCATATGTGCACTCTAATTTGTAAATCTATATACCAGCATAGTAAATTTAGCCATATTTTTTATGTCAGGATTCAATGTATAATACAAATGATAGCAATTTTGGAATACAATAAATACAAATTTTTGTTCGCATAAATTTAGGGTGCCAGCATGTCCTCCTTTTATTCAAAATATTGATACGTAACAAAATTTCAGTAGTTTTGATACTGCATGCTGACTTGTCATTGCTTGTAGAACAAAATTATTTGACCGCATCAACCAAAACTGACTATATGTGTACTTTAATTTGTAAATCTATATACCTGCATAGTAAATCAGCCATATTTTTATGTCAGGATTCAATGTATAATACAAAGTACAGCAATATTGGAATGCATTAACTAAAAATTTATGGTCGCATAAATTTAGGTTGCCAGTAAGTCCTTCTTTTATTCAAAATAATAATACGAAACAAAATTTTAGCAGTTTTGATACCTCAAATTATTTGACCGCATCAATCTGAACTGACCATATTTGCACTTTATTATACTAATCTATATATCTGCATAATAATTCAGTAATACTTATCATGCTTATGTCAGGATGTATTGTATAAAACAAATGACAACATTGAAACAAGTTGACTACAAAATTTTGTCCGCATAAATTTAGTGTGCCAGCATGTCCTCCTTTTGTTCAAAATATTGATACGCAACAAAATTTCAGTGGTTTTGATACCTTAGGCGGACTCCTTTTACTTTAACAAAATTATTTGACAGTATCAATCAAAAGTGACCATACGGTACTTGCACTTTAGTATGCAAGTCTATATGGCTGCATTATAAATCAGAAGTTTCTTTTAATGTCAGGATGGATTGTACCGGGCACCTTTTGTCTTCCCTGGCGCTCCTGTGAGCATTTAAGTAGGACCACAAATGGAAGCAATAATATTGGAAAACAATGAATGCAAAATCTTTTCGCAGTAATTTAGAGTGTCAGCATTTCATCTCTGTATACATAATATTGAACAGTCACTACAGATAGTAGTTCAGGATGGTGTGTGAAACAAAACTATTTGACCGCATCATCCAAGTACCAACACTGACATGTCTGAATTCATTTGTACTTTATAATAAAAAGTATATTAGGTTCTCTTCTGGGAATAGTATACTGTTGATATATTATGTCGGTTGATTGATGTTGTTTGTAGCTATACGTCAAGTGGCAACTATTTCATTCAAGTGCACAACGAGTATATTTTTGGGACGTCCCATAATTATAATCGGCAAAGACAAATCTTTCCACAAATCTGATAAAACTGACGAGATTGTTGATAGTTATACCACGCCTTATGTATCCGAACACTGTACAATTTTGTGGAAAACAGAATCGTAAATCCAATGCAAACAAGGTGAATTACAATGAAATATCCATGCATTAGTGCATGTAATGCATAAAGTAAAATTTAGGAAGAGACAGTAAAAACGGGGAACGAAGCAACGTCGACAATGATGTTGATATCCCATGATATAAGAATATTGTTCTGATGCGTTGGATAACCTTTCTATCCGCCTTCTAATTAAAAAAAACAAAATTTCATTTCTTTTATGCTAGCTCTGTGATTGTATAGCAATTGTTTAATGTATATAAGAATATATGAAATGAAAAAAAGAATTTTGTTGATATGTATAATATCTAGTAGAGTCTAGCGAGTAAAAAAATTGCTATATAGGCCTTCTGGGAAAACAATGCGAACGTTGTTAACATATTATTATAAAGCTCAGGTCTGATATGAAAAGTCTTAAACACGATAATATGTCATAAGCAGACCTGTCCTCAGGTCTGGTCAATAGCAGACTTGTCCACAAGTCTGGTCAGAAGCAGACCTGACCACAGGTCTGGTCAGGAGCAGACCTGTCCACAGGTCTGGTCAGGAGCAGACCTGTTCACAGGTCTGGTCTGGGGCAGACCTGTCCTCAGGACTGGTCAAAAGCAGACTTGTCCACAGGTCTGGTCTGGAGCAGTCCTAAAAAAGCAGACCGTAGGTCTGGTCCACCAACGACAAAGTTAACTTGCTTGTCTGCTTAAAATTCTCAAGTTAACTTAGAAAGCAGTCAACAAGTCTGGTCCAAGTTAACTTTTGTCAAGGTTAGGACCGCACCCATCTGTAAGAACATTTGTTAGCGGCTTTGAAGGCTGCTCTGTCTAATTTATCCCTATATTTCTTCACTTTGTTTACCTCCATAGTTATATAGATTACTTTTGATTGCAACATAAAAAGGATATAACCACATTATTTATTATGTGGTCAGAGATTAACAGATGATTGTAACATTAGCTCCTCTCATATAGACTTTATATAAAGTTTTACCATATGGTTTTATTTACATGATTTGATTATTAATTTACCCACTGTTGTGACAAGATAATTACTCTGGACCTTTAACAAATTTTTCAGTTTGACAAATACTTAAAAATAATGTAATAAAAGTATGTCACTACAAAATCGTTGTAAGACTGTAGTGCTACCTTAAACTGACCTGATCACAAATGTTAACAAAAAGTCATGTAAATAATTGCATTCGGGATACGGGATATAATCTCCATGGACGTGAGATATGCTAATGTTAATGTAACTGCATACCAAATATCACTGACTTTAATTAAACTTTCACATTTAAACTAAGCAAAAGTTTCAAAATCAATCGACAATGACTGATAGGTGAAGGGGCCAATTAATCTAAGAAAATGAGATATTGCAATACTAGGACAACTGCATAACAAGTATCATAGCCTGATCATTGATTGTTCACCTTAAACTGATTTAATAAAAAAAACTTTAACAAATTGTTCACAATGCCGGGACAAGAAGTGCATGTCCCACCTCCGCCACTTCGTCAAGGCGAGAGAAAAACAGATAGGTGAAATAGTGACATGACTTTTCAAAGGTTAAAACATTTATCAGCTGTTATATGTATCCTTTACAAATTTTAAACGTTTCATTTACATTTTTTATTAAGAAATATTTTGTAACTCGGATAAAAGATACAATGATTATTCAATTGTTAAACCGTTAAATTGACTACATTACATTGCATCTCATATCTGACGTGACCTAGTATATATATAAGAGGTGCATTGTTACATTATTAAAAGTAGATACCAAACATTAGTGATTTTATTCATGGAAATTTCATGGAATGTGTTCATGCTAAGAACGGGTAAGATATTGACATGAACTGTATACATCTGGTAAAACATGAACCATGATTTCTTTTTATGCAACCGGAGATCTAAGATCATCGTGTGTCTTTATGTTATGTATCTACAAATGCCGTCAAACGAATGGTATTTTTTATCGCATGTTTAATTAGGTATTTGGACTTGTAGCACTGTTTCTTGAACAGGGCGTATGCATATAATGTTAATAGCAAGTTGCCGTTCAGTTGAAAAGCAAAATGCCGTACTACAAATTTGTCAACTCGAGCAAGCTGCCATGCTCTAGGCTTGATAAGTTTTCACCTATATTCTTTAGAAAGCATCTTTTTGGTAGAAAAAATTAAAAAATTATGAAGTCACTATCTTAAAATTGTCAAGGAAAAGAAAAAAAACCCGTTAAATATCTGGCTAGCGGGGCGACGGAGGACGATCGACCTCGAAATGTTCAACTAACAAAGTCACAATTTTGGAGTATTACACAAAATCTTCGCTTGGTCGGTAACCTCATCCTATCAATAGAATGGTTTAAATAAAAGCATGACCTTGTTTATTCTTTTCTTTCTCTCCGCTTCATATGTCCCCATATGATTTTCGATGTGCAAGCTTAAGCTTAAGGATAAGCGGGGATTTGAGTTATAATTTGCAATTATATGTTAACATTGTATTGATTGTTAATACTTTCAGGTAAAAGAATTACCAGAGGAAGAGAAATTCTCATGTATTTATAAAGTAAGTCCGTTCAAACAAAAGAAATCATAGTTCTATACATTGTATAATCATCTACCATAGAGTGTTGAGATGGGTTGGTGAAGGAGAGAAAGTCAATTCCACATCAGTAAAAAAAGTTAAGTTATACTAGATAATATAAAATACAGCAGAACACACGTTTTTGTTTAACATCTGCAAGATAAAACAGAACATTTTGACCAGGTAATTTTCTGTTTTCCGCAACTCCAGCAATAATCCAGTCTGATATTTCCGGGGATTACATTACATATTTGGTATAAAAGAATCAAAAGAAGTTCGTCAGACTAAAATAAAATTGCTCAACATGCTAGAATCAGTCGATGCAACTCTAATTTATGGTGTTTATAAACTATTATATCCCTTTTTAGATATAAAAGCGAGTGTTCTAAGGGAAATGAAATAACCTTTTAGTCTGCTTTTCTAATAACAAAAAAAAGAAAATAATAATAAAATGTTGTGCCAAATCCGGCGTCCTATCACATGTCATAGAAAACCCTTAATGTTTTCATATCGAACGATTCGACATTTATTTCTGGTAAATTTGCATAAAATGACAGTGATCAATGATGTGTTGTCAGCACAGACGTGTTGGTGGTCTGGTTGGTTATACCCTTGGAAACAAATGTCTGTCAGTGGTGACGTCGACCAAGTGTAAAATCTCATCACAGATACCAGGTTTAGATTTAGTAATCTAGTCCACACCAAGCTTAAGCTTATCAGTGACACTTGAGTAAAAAAGTTGGAAAACCAAAATCAGAAATTAACTCGAAGAGCACGGAACATTCAGCCTCATTACGGAAGTCTTCATTCCTTGAGGCAAAAAGAAAGCGAGAAGCCCGAATGTTTAGTCTAAAACAAATAATTTACCAAAGAAGCCCGGATGTAGGCTATTTTTTTCTTCTGAAATTGCAGTGAACAAGCAAACTTTCATTTCTCTCCCTCTCAGGATTATACATAATTTTGGTAACATTTTTTTAAAATCATTTGCGTGCCATCTTCGAGGAATATGAATGCCTAAAGTAAATTTTGATTTAAAAGTTAAAAAAGTAAATAAATCTAAATGATCGAGTTCATCGATAGCGGTTGTTTTTATGCTTTTAATTTTGAGATATGAATATTCTTTCACTTTTGCAGCATAAAAGCTTACATTTCCGTGTCATTTTAAGCGTCTATGACATCTAAGGAAAATGTGTGCGTTGAGACTATTTCATCACGTAACTTTATTAAATGACGCTGTTTCCTTTTCTTGATAGTCAGTAAAACAGGGTTGTATATGGATTTCGATGTTGTTTTAATTTGGATATTCGACCGTTGAATTCAAATTGGAAATTATACCCTAATTCCCAAGTAAAACAATAATTTCTATGTTGACTAAAAACCTTAACTGCTTAACTGTACGGTGACGTTGCAATCTTATCTTACCCTAGCCAGAGTTAAGCTCTATTAGTAGCACTCTGATCTTATATAGTCATGATAGATACAGAGACATGTCATATTTAGCCAATATTGCGCTAACGTCTTGTGGGTTAGAACGGAATTTTCCATTCAGTTCCTCGTAAAAAAAGCCAAGAAACCCAAATACTTAGCGAAAAAAAAAAAAAAAAAACAAAAACAAAAAAAATCAACCTTGAGTTGATACAAGAAGACAAAATACTAGTCAACGTTTTTTTAAAAAAAATACATTGAAAAAAAAATTCTACTCTCTTGCTTTCTCGGGACTATACAAAATATTGTATTTCTTTTTTAGCCATGCCGTTGTCAGATTAAATTCGACTTGTGAGTTTGAATGTCCCTTTGGTATCTTCTTTTACAATCCTATGACAACGTTTTGTGATTTATTTGTAAAATTTGTATTTTAGAATATTATTTGAATGAAAAATATAAAGCGTCAATAAATTTATAAAATGGAGTAAATAGATTTTGTCCCGGTTATTTAAGTGTATAAATATTTTTAATTAATTAAAATTTCCGAAATCATTTATTTCTTTGTATAATGTTTATTCATTTCTTTATTTGTGTATTTAAATACATAAGTATCTACAGTTTTGGACTAAAATGTGAAGACTAAAATGATTTTATTTGAACACGAATGACATGTAAAAATGACTATGACAAATTAGTTGCCAAAAAATGAAGTTTTATAATTTTTCTGTAACACAGTGCCGCTTAGAAATTGAAACCATATTGAATGAAGCAGCAAAATTTTGTTTGGTGAAGTGTAATGGAAACGAATGGAAGGATTTCGATGACGTCAAAAATATGTATACTCTTTTTGGATGTCCGAGGGTAACTACTTAAGGATAATGTTTTAAATCTTATACTAGAATATGTTATATCGTATTATATTAAACGTTGCCTAATGAGAGTGTTAATATCTGACTTGTAATAGAGAACAAAATATTATGTGTTTTATTTAAAAATACTAGATACAATGTAGTAACTAGCGCAAATGCAGGTACAAACCACACTTCGAAAAATGTCTATGAAAACAAAACACAGCCACACCATTTATTTGGTAGTTTGTTGGAATAGTTGATAAGCATGAGGACGACTTATATCAGCTTCCGTTGATTCTCCCAATAGTCTAAGTAGCTGAGTTGAAGAGGACAAAAGAAGAGTCAACAGAAGTTTACTGTGAATGGCGATTTATTTGAGCTTATCAATTAATTTCATGGCATTTCGTTTGAATCATTTGTCACTACCATGTGGCGGATCCTGGGTTTCAAAAGGAAATTACGGTATGGGGTTTTCTCATTGTTGAATGCCGTACAGTGACCTACAATTGCTTTTATCTTCGTCATTCATTTGAATGCTGGTGGATAGTAATAAGTAATACCACCTTGACCTCGGAAATCATGCATAGAATCATGAATGAATATGTATAGAGAATGTGTATAGAGAAGAATAAAAGAAAAGTATTAGGCCAACCGTAATTAAACGTTATACTTATATTACTGAAAATAAGATAAACATACTTAGTGATCTTACTATTGTATATTTCGTCAACAGGGCTCAAAATACTTTAATAATGATGAAAGCTTTGGAAGACAGAGACTGAATGGGTTAAATCCGTCACTTTTAAAACTGTGTACTGGGATACCTGAAAAGTAAGTGTAATCTTTCAATAGTTCATGCAAAGCTTGCTTGTAAAAATGTGAGTGTTAGTGCCTTTATAACATAATCAATGTATTATTGTCTTTAACTTTATAAAATAAATTTAAATTTATATAATTTATATAAATTTTACTGTATCCAATAATGCTGATAATTTCCTCCCATTCAAAAATATAATAGTCTCAGTAGGTGTTCCAAATAATCCAGGTGGTGTCTTCACTATGTTGTTACTTACCTTGGGACCTGATGTTCTTCTGTTCAAGCCTAATGCTGGCCCCTCATAGGCATAGGCTTCCCGGAGTTTAAATTCTGTCTTGTGTGGTCTAATCTTACACGGCATCCTATCTGTATGTGCCCTTCTTGACCACAACGTCTACAAAGAATTGGGTAGTTTTGTTGATTGGTTTCTCCTTGTTGATAGTTCGGCTGCTGTTGTTGAGGTTGATTTGTGGTTTGTTGTTGTCCTTGCTGTCCATTGTACCATTGTCTACCTCTATTATAACCTCTATTATTGCCTCTATAACCTCTAAAGTTGTTACCTCTATAATACTGTGACTGTTGCTGTGGTTGTTGCTGTGGTTGTTGTTGTTGCTGTCTCAGTTCTGTAAACTCATGAGTTAATTGCTGTACCATTCCCTTCAGCTCTTCATAATCATGTGTGTTTTCTTTGGTGGTAGTAGTTGCTGCTTTGGCTGTATTAGGTTTCAACTTCTTTGGTTGATGATCTTTTTCCAATTGACGCAATGCTACTCTTAGTTGGTTGAAATCTTTAATGGTGTCATACTTGTATCCACTTATATCCTTAAGTTCTTGTCGTAAACCTGTCCATAACATGGCGTGTAACATGGAATTCATCTCTTTGTAGCTGACAATGCCTGTCTCAAGTCCTTTTCCTAATATATCCTGTAATCTATTACTCCAAGTAGTAACATCTTCATCATCTCGCTGTCTTGCACTATAAAATTCCGCAAGTAGTTGTTCCTTGTTGTCTATGGTTCCATATACACTGTCTAATACCTCCATTATTTGGTCAATAGGTTTCTCAAATCCTTGATGCATGACTAATCTAGCTGCTGATCCTGTAAGTGATCGTCGAATTGCAAATTCCTTTTGCTGTTTGCTGTAAAATGGATCCATGAGCATCATCTTAACATCATAACGCCAGATATCAAATGGTAAATCTCCTTTGTTGTCTCCACCCGAAAAGCATCGAACCTTAGGCGGGTTAGAAAATACTGTAGTTGATTTTTCTTGTTGTGGTTTCTCTTCTGGTTTCAACTTAGGAACTGTTCCAGTTTCTTTTGATGGTTGTGTCAAACTCATCTTGGTTGGTTTCTTTTCCTTCTCAGATAACTTCTCTGTATTGTAGTTACTTATCCATTCATTCAGTTCCTTTGCATTACTTCCTTTGGGTTTGAGACCCATGGTTTCAAATGTATCAAACATCATCTTGAATTGTAATAATTCTTTCAAGGTAGGACTCGTTGGTAATGTTGGACTGGTTGGTTTCGTATTACCAGGTGAGTTGCCTCCACTAGCCATGATGATGTCTTGTACCAAATATCAAATACCAAATATCAAATATGTACAAATAATCAAATGATAAACAAGTCTGAAAATTAAAAATATATACATACAAACCATTGAAATTTCACCCTTCCACAAAACCATTATGTAAGTACCACTTTGGTTTAGTGACAAAAAGTAATTTTTTATAAACATAGATGAAAAAACCGAGAGTCATTGTTTTTATTTTCTTGAAGCCTGATTATACTTGCGTACCTGTTTTACCAACACATACAACTTTATTTATTGTTTTTGAAACGGCATACAAAAGAGAATTCTATTCAATTCATATTAAACGTCAGTCGCAAACGAGTGAGTTCTTCAGTAACACGCTTTCCTGGTATTGAAAAAAACATAAAAAGGATATCTGGAATCACCAAAACAACTGGACAGTACACAGACCTCAAGAATCACTAACACCCGACGCTTCTAAAAAACAAGCATTCATAAATCAGGCCGTTAGTTCTCTTTTGATATGTGCAATATTATGCTATATACAAACAACAAAGAGCAACATTCAGTCTAGAGAGCCGAACAATGCTAATTAAGAAGTTTTGGTCCTCGGTGCTCTTCAGCTTTGTACTTGTTTTGGCTTTCAAACTTTTTTCATCTGAGCGTCACTGGTTAGTCTTGTGTGGACGAGACGCACGTCTGGCGTGTTAAATTTTAAACCTAGTACCTTTTGTTAGCTATTATTCGTGTGTTTCCTTGTCCTATATGTTCTCCCATTTATTTGTATTGTAGTCCTGTCATGTAATGTTGTCATTTTAATGTTATATTTAACATTGCCATAAAAGCGGGAAGTTTGGCATGCCACAAAACCAGGTTCAACCCACCATTTTTTTCTTAAAATGTCCTGTACCAAGTCAGGAAAATGGCCATTGTTATATTATAGATCGTTTCTGTGTGTTACATTTTAATGTGTTTTTGTTGTGTCGTTATTCTCCTCTTATATTTGATGCGTTTCCCTCAGTTTTAGTTTGTAACCCGGATTTGTTTTTATCTCTATCGATTTATGAGTTTCGAACAGCGGTATACTACTGTTGCCTTTATCTACATACCGTTCCCTCATTTCAAGTTCTGCCTGTTTTAATTTCAATTCATCTTGTTTTAATTTAAACTCATCTTCTTTTTCTTTTTTCTCCATTTCTAACCTTTCTTCTATTTCTTTTTTCTCCATCTCTAACGTTTCCTTCATTTCAAGTTCTGCCTGCCTTTCTTCTTTTTCTTTTTCCAATTGTTTTAATTTAACTTCGTTTTCCAGTTGTTTTAATTTAAGTTCATGTTCTAATTCAAGCTGTTTTAATTTGATAGCGTCAACATTTTCGACCTTAAGTTCAAGAGCCTCTTCACCTAAACTTTCTGCGTCAACTAATTTGTCAATTACCAAATTTTTTATAATTTGTTTTCTCATAGATACTCTAAAGTCTAATTTCAGATGTTTAGCAAGCAACCTTAATTCCTCTTTCTTTAAATTATCAAACTCTTCCAGGTCTGGCGTTTTCAAAAATTTACCGGCATCAAATGCCATATTGTAGAATTTTGTTGGTTAATTCTAATAAAATATACTAAAAAATTTTCAATGAGAAATTTACGTTATCCCGGACACGAGCCCCCAATTTCTGTTACGCCAGAAAATCGCTTTTAATTGTAGCCAACAAAAGATACAAATCAATAATAAATTTAACAAGATTTATTATACACAAGTTTACAAGAAGTATTACTTAAAAGAAATATCAACTTAACTGTCAAAATATATGTCCAATCTTTTATCTTTTCTTTATCCGGAAATCTTCTCGGAATCCACAGAATATTATATCCAATTGGTCACAATCTAGTATGATGTAGTTTGTAAATAAAAGTGTCAATCCAACTGCTGAGAATGTTGAAGTCTATCGATGTCTAAGTCTTTCTACGTCTTTGTCTTTAGGGTCTGCATACTTATATTTATACGCAAACGGAAACTTCTAGACAACGCTAGAAATTTAAATTACGCATCTTTTGTTATGATCATTCTGGAAATGTTATGTAAGTGAAATAGAAAGTTCTAATCATTCCATGAGTATCAAAGATTGTTCCAGTGATTTCTAAACTGCATAGTTGTAACACAATGTGTTTTATTTTGTACACAATGTAAAAACATATAATAGGCCACACAAAACAAATAAGGCCAACTAAATAAATATAATAGTTACAATATCATAACATATGTTATTAGAAGTTTCCATATCATTTTAGCTATAAGTACATGCAATTATATCTATTATTGAATTTTCCACGTGCACATAAAAAAATTACCACTCAAAGCTATATAAGTGTATGGTTTTTTTCAGAATCCAGTCGCTATAGAAACAATCCTTAATGCTATTGCAAAAGAGAAATGCTTTTAGAGACGATGTCGATTACGAAAGTTCTAAGTGATAAAGCAACAGATAGTCTTGGTTATTTTGAGAAACAGTTTATTGTCGATCCTCATGCAGTACAAATTGTTGAAGAGTAAGCTGAAACATTTATTTACTTTGAAACAAATCAAATCGATTAAAGGCATATAGCATGCACTAGGAGTTGCACTGAAAGATGGAGTTTCGATATATAAACAAGTCATATCGAATGGAAGATTATTCTTTATAGAAATTTGTGTCCATAGAAACCAGGCCCTTTATTTCTTGGGAAGTGCTACATGAACCTTAGGTAGAACTTGCTATTTATCTAATAAAAATCATGTTTATAGATAACATATAAAACCTTTTAAATGATTACGAAAGTAGAGACTGAAACGTTTGTTTCTCCTTCATAAATCACCTCATTTTTAATTTAAATACACCTTTTGGAACTTAAATGAATATAAAAGTGGAGACTGAAACGTCTGCGTCTCCTTCATAAATACTTTTTTATTAATTTATTAATGATGAACAAGATTCATGTGTTAGTTATTTTTGTTAACCTTAATACAAAAACTCGCATGGATCTGTCTGCGTACATATAAAATTTTTATCCTACAAACGTGGCATCTTAAATGTGTTTCATTCCATTAAGGCCAAATAATACAAAAATGCTTTTGGAGCATAAATAAAATACATTCAGTTATGGTTGTATGAGTCGATTTTTTTCTCTCCAAAACATAAGTTGTACAAGATATGAAGCAAAATGTATAAATTATTCACAAATTTTATTATTTTATATTTGGGTAAAGATCAAGGTCATATTGATTTCTATATGCTTCATATAGTTCTCAGGAGATATATATAACAAAATATAATACGCCTAGATGAAGGAGTGCTCGAAAGGACAAAAGCTATCAATTGTAGCCTTGCGTCAATGGTAAAGGTAGCACGTAAGTTTGGATGGACCACAACATTACATCATAGTTTGATACATATGTGTTCTTATTACCATTCCTAGTGATATATACACAGATTAATCTATATTTGATTCTGAATCAACAGTAGAGAATGAATGATCACAGAGTAAAAGCTATAACGATATGGCTTATTCAGTCTAATGGCAAAACAAAATTCAATGAACAATTTTATCATTTCTTGATACTGGCCATATATTTAGCATGTGAACAGAACAGGGTTAAAAATTTTATGGTGCCATAGTGTCTTTTATGTCTATTTTTGTTCCCGATATAATGTTAAATATCCTTTCACATTATGTTCATTTCGTTTAATATCTCAAATATCTCATTGTAGGCTTCGACAGAAATTACAAGAAGTTGGTAAAACAATCAATGAAAGGAACCAAAGAGAGAATTTCCATATGATTGGCTTCTTCCACAGGCAGTACCCAATGCCATAAGCATTTAGACATGAACCTTTTTTATAAATACAGACTTTATAAATTTTGTATACTAACTATTCTGGCAAAGTTAAGAGTTGTTTTGTTTCATTAATAAATTTCCTGTAATGGATATGTACAAAATGTAACAACATAGTTACTATAATTATATGTTTGACATTGGAAATGATATCCTTCTTTAAATAGTTTACCCTACATTTTCATAATGGGTTCTTTATAGTTGATAAAACTGCATAGCAACTTAATTCTTTAATAAGTTATAATATGGTTTTGTTTTGCTTATTATGTTTAAGACATTAGTATTACTGACAAACAAATTATAGTCTGATTTTATTGTGTTCTTTATTTAAACAAATCTTTATTACTAGTATCTGTTCGAATTATTGTCAACTTGATATCTATAATTTGATAGTTCCGGGTGTATCACCAGCCCAATAGTACTGTACTTCGGAACTGGTATGGTCATACGGTTATTGTGTTAAATAAATTTGTAATTACTAAATTTTAGATACTTTTCAAATTAAGGATTATATCTCCCTTATGCAAGGCTCTGATTCCTTGTCCGGCTTTAGCTATACTTTTTGTCATGTTTGATTTAAAAGCTTGTCATTCTTTTTAATGCTTGTTGTATTTTTAAAGTATTTGACCTCAAGCATCACTAAAGAGGCGTGTATTGTCGAAATGCGAATCGCTGCAGAACAATTGGTACTGTTAATGTTATAACAAGAGGTCATAATTTAATATTGTTAGTTCATAGTATACAACAAGTAGAAGGAGTTACATACCTATATTATATTTTATATTGCTGGTACACTTTACAATATAAATTTGCATGTGATTGAATTCAATGTGTTTTGTTTTCATTGATATTATATATGCTTAATTGAATGCTATAATTATTGAGTAGCATACCAGTTTTAAAATCAACAACTTTATGTGTTAAAAATTACGAACACAAATAAACCCTTTCAACTGGAATTTATGTTAGAAAATGACTGTTTATTCAGTTACTTCACATCTTTTACTAAAAATAGCTTCTCCTTAACAAAAATCTCTAAGGATGACGTAATTCGGGTAGACTCAGTATAAAATGATAGGGTCAATATTGTTAAGATAGAGGTATATCTTTGTGATCAGAATTACGAGATCGATGAATATTATTGTACGCGGACTATATCGAAATATATATGTTTTAACGTGCTGTGGGGATGCTAAACACGATGGTCACGCTAAAGTGCGATGGTTTGATACGCTAAAGTGCGATAATATGTGCTATTCATTTGAACACGCTAAAGTGCGTTTTTCTGCAAAAGTATCGACGTTTCGACGTTAGCAACGTTAAGGGCATACGATACAGTTACAGGGGAGGTAATGAAGTTGCTAACGTAAAATGATATTTTCGCGACGTCAAACTGTGACATATTGGGAAAAGATGCATTTTCGACTGATTTTTATCGTTCAAACTGATTTAACTTGAAAACGAGTTCATGGACCCCCCTTTTTTAAAATGACATTTTGGTTTGATTACGTATGAAAATTTATTTACTTATACCAATTTTCATAAAAAAGTCAACAATGCATTTTTTTTAAATTTGATAAATATACAGCAAAAATGACGTTTTTTCATTCTTGAACATTTGATAAATATGAGTTATTTGTAGAAAGTAAAATGCATAAATTTATAGGACATTTATATAAAACAGAAATTACAAATAATTTAACAAAAAAAAAAACACTTGTGTTTATCTTTTAAAACAAAAAGTTATGTATTTCTGTCGAAAAGAAAAATACGTCCACAAATTCGAATTTTGAGCAAATATCTAAAATTCGACCTCATTTTACTAAAAAAGTAGCACATGAAGGTATATTTTTAATACATATTTGATTTAATCAGGTAAAAATAGCCTTTATGCAAATTTTCATCAAAATTTCAGCATGGGATCAAAACTGTATCGTATGCCCTTAAACAGCATTATGACGAGAATGTTTGTCTGACAACATCGCACTTTAGCGTAGACCATCGCACTTCAGCGTGACCATCGCACTTTAGAGTATAATATCTTAATGGTCAAAATTACGATACCGGTGGTTATTGTTGTACGCGTACTATTTCAAAATATCTAAAATGCTACAAAGAAGCCAATAGTATTATTGTCAATGTTTGTTCATAAAAATAAGATTATAAGAAAACTGTCCAAAAGAGTCTAAAGAATAGATTTTATGCACCATACTACCTTAAGCAATAAGAATACCCGATACCATTTAGTCAGCCATAAAACATCTTGACAATTGAAATATAAAATTCTTAATTACTAAAGACTTACTAATATTTGACTTATAACGGTTATTTGGGTACATACAAATAATACATGTATCAACAAGTTACACATACAAAATAGTGTATTCAAAATCAGGCCAAGAACCTGATGTTCAGTGGTTGTCGTTTGTTGATGTGGTTCTTAAATGTTTCTCATTTCTCGTTTTTATATAGATTAGACCGTTGGTTTTCCTGTTTTACACTAGTCATTTTTGGGGCCCTATATAGCTTGCTGTTCGGTGCGAGCCAATGCTCCGCGTTAAAGGCCGTACTTTGACCTATAATTATTTACTTTTACAAATTGTGATTTGGATGGAGAGTTGTCTCATTGGCACTCATACCACATTTTCACGTATTCTTTTTTTATTTAGTTGAACACAATTAGATCTTGTATTTTGTTATCACGAGGAAACTGGTAAAAATAAATAGAATTGTTTCCCTTTATCCGATAAAGTTAACTACTATATAGTTTATAGAAATATTTTAATTATATATCATTTCTGTTCCATTTAATTACTATAAAGATACATGTATAAGCATTTTTCTTTAGAAAAAAACACTACTATTGCAAGTCAGGAATATGACAGTTGTTATCAATTCGTTTGATGAGTATGCACTTTTGATTTTGTTTGTTCTTTGATTACGGACTTTCCGTTTAAAAATGTTCCTCGGATCTTGGTATTTTTGTTATTTTACTTTGTACACCCATTTCCAATAGTCAATCTGGCATCGCTCCAAACAGTCAAATGGGTGAGAACATTTGTAGAAGGAAATTGAGTAGCAAGAATTACTCTCTATGCTATTGTACATGCATATCTAGAGACCATAGCATACTTCTTTTGTGCTCATGTAAAGCACATATTAAGAGACAGTATTTTTTTATAGTATTCTATTTTCGAGGACTTACAGATTTCAAAAGGACTTTACTGAAAAGAACAATGGTAAACCGCTTTATTCTATTGCTTCATGATTGCTTTCACAAATTGACATGATTGATATTGTTTATAAATTATCCTTCTTTTGCGGATTTAATGTTATATTCAACAAAAGTAAACGATTGATTAATTTTGATTGTTGATTGCCCAACTTCAAGTGGCAAACATTTTATACATGTTCAGGACGAAAACAAATTAACAATAAATACAATATATAGGTCCTAGAATAGAGGCTTTCCGGAATGAAGGTCGGGAATTTTTGGACTGCCACCTAAAAATTACGGTAAATTGGATTGGGATAGAAATTTTGCCTTGCAACAGTCCACCTACGGACCCCTCACAGAATTGTTGCAAGGGTTCTTCACGTGCAGATAGCGTAGCGCTCTCTACACGAGGCACCGGATTTAACGTTCCCATTCTGACCGGACGTAAACATTCGCTAATCTTAACAATACCCAAGAAAATGCTTTTATTGCAAGAATTTGACATACAAAGACACACTAATTTAACCTACACGCTAAATTAACGTAAATGATCATTCCTCGAGGACTATACAATGTAATTCACATGTTACTGATTCATCATGGGAAAAGTGAAAATCGTTATTATCGTAAATGATCTTGACAGAACTGATAACATAGAAATAATATGATCATATCAATAGTTCTGAATGTGTACACGCTAGAATCATCAGCAAAGGTAGAATGTAACATACTAATGCTTGGTTACTGAATGCATAGTATATATACAGTATATATATATATGTACATTGTAGGAAAATATAAAATTTATTTAAATGAGCTTTAGAAACAGGATGAAAAGCGAGGCTCTCCGAGCTTTTCTCCTGTTTCGTAGCGAGTACAAATACATTTTATATTTTTATATTTTCCGACAATGTACACTTATTGTTTTATCCTGCAATTTACACCCGACACTTGAAACTTTAGTTATTATCATCGAAATCATAGTCTCTAATTTTTCAAAGAAATCGAAATAGTTTAAACGCGGACCGCGAAGAGGACTCCAAAATGAACTGTTACGTAAAAAGAAATATCCACATTATTGCTTGCTCAACATGGAAGCGGGGTAACAGAATACCTTATTTGTGTACCTGTTATTTTTTACAATAGTTGGCTGATTGAAGTGATAGCAGTCACCTTAATAAACCTCAGACGGACAATGTTCAGAAATGTCCGACAATATAACTCATTAAGAAGTTTAGATGTTGCTCTATTCTTTCAAGGCTCTTCTAAACTTTTAAATAGACATTTAAACTGAGTTTTACAAGGTGTATTGCTGTGTGTTTGTTTATTTTACATTGGCTAGATGTATAGGGGAGTGTTGAGATCTCACAAAACATGTTTAACACGCCGCAGTTTTTGCGCCTGTCCCAAGTCAGGAACCTCTGACCTTTGTTAGTCTTGTATGTTTTTAATTTTAGTTTATTTATATGTTTCTCAGTTTAGTGTGACGTCCCTTTTCACTGAACTAGTACATATTTTTTTAAGGGCCAGCTGAAGCCCGCCTCCGTTGAGGGATATTGTCGCTGTGTTGAAGACCCATTGGTGGCCTTTGGCTGTTTTCTGCTTTTTGGTCGAGCTGTTGTCTCTCGGACACATTCTCCATTTCCATTTTCATTCTCAATTTTATCTACATGACATTTTGTCTTTAATTTTATAAGAATATACTCGCGGTGATGCTTGTTGTCAGTATCATATATTAAAACAATATATATCAATGTCAATTTATATACTGGATTTTATGAGGAAAATGGCATATAGCATCCGTAACATTATGAAATTTAAAACATGCAATAATACATTGCTCTTTATTAACTTTTCTTAACTATTTATTCTGATTAGTCCTTAAAATATTGATAACTGTATTCACCTTGTATTGTCTTTCAACGTTTTATCGTGATTGATTTATAAAAGTGGCTCGACTGGTAAAATGATAACACAAAATGTATGTATGTTAATAAGAATCAATACTTTTGATTGGCTGACAACACTCGCGAGGCATTCTATAATAATATTTTATTTGTCAGTAAAAGTAGCAAGCTTTCAATGAAACGTCACAATAACGCAAAGGAGAACGAACAGTTAAGCTAGACATAACTCGATATTTCATGGTTGTAGCATATCAATTCAATTATAAAAATTGAATGACATTTAGTACAAATTTGAAAAGTTGTTTATATTTGTTGTTAACTGTTTTTTGCTAAAATCGAGGTGTTGTTAACAGGTTAACGGAACTCCTATTGCCCCCTCTTAAAGCGTTGATGGTGCGCACATATTTTTAGTATGAAGTGCTTTTCAATTAAGATGTGCTACGGTCAACACGTTTACACCCAATAAACATATAAGCATTCAATTCTTTAACTGATACCTGAATATAAGAGTTTCATTTGAGCGGTCAACTTCATGTGTTTGAAGTAAGTGGTTGTTGTACTGTTAAACGACTAGTTCGGTCACAGGTTATAAAAGTTTAGGCTTAGCATCCTTAAATACATGTATGTATCTGTGTTAGTACATCGTAGAAATATTAGCAGCGAAAATTAGAACGCAAAATAAGCTTTCATTGTTTTGTCATAAATCAGGGCGTTGGTTTTACTTTTGAATTGTTTTCGTTTTGTCTTGTCGGTTTCTTTTATTGTTGACTATACAGAATGGGCTTTGATCATCGTTGAACGCCGTATGTATGGTATTCAGTGGTAACTAATAAAGTAAACTCTGTAAGTATACAAATAATTGATTTCAATTTAATTGACCTATACATTGAAATGCAAAATCTGGACCCTTATCCAACATACTCTCACTTTCCAGTGGCAGTCAAAATATTCCTTAGTACTTCGTCCCGAATGACCAGACCTACTTTACAGGCCCTACCTATTGGATTTATTGTCAATATTTCCCGCTTCTGAATATGTATGAAATATTTCCCACTGTACATAAAGCAGACAACAATCAGTCGAAAATCCCAGTTTTGGTGTAAAAATTAAACTAAAAATTGATATTCCGAACATTTCTTTAAGTGCGTTGAACTGTTGAAATTCCTTAATAAGTATTATTACACTTCATGTCAAAATGCCAGATTCTGATTGGTTAATACGAAGGAGACAATTTACTCTATCCTATGGCAAATACTCTATTACCCTTCACGGAGACGCTTGCTCAAGTGTGCGCTTTAATAAATACGGATGATTGTTATATACAAGACGACATAGTTTATTACTTTGAATTTGAAATTTAATAGACAGTAATAACAGAACATTCAGTATAATAAATTAAATAACACATATCTGAGAGGGTGATAGAGCAGATTGTTACCCTTCGAAAAGACATTATCAACCTTGGCTTCGCCTCAGTTGACAATGTTTTCTCGGGGTAACAATCTGCTCTATCATCCTCTCAGCTATGTTATTTATATAATGTTCTTTCGGTGCGTTAGTGTCATATATTCAGGTTTACGAATAAAGTAGTGCAGCACTAACTTTTCTAAACATTACACACTTTTCTAAAAATTGTTATGTTGGTTTTAGATAAACTACGGAAATAGATGTATTTTTAAAATTTAAGAAAACAACGGTTTGAAAAGATAATCACTTTGTGCGTGCAGTTAAAATGCTTTAAATGTTGTATATGATTTAGAACGTTGGCATTAAAAGAATCATCACTTATAAATGATTATCAAACTATCAATAGATTGCATCCATGAAGAAAGTAATAGACAAATATTGCGTTCATTATTGCATCACAAATGTCCCAGATATTCCCACTATGGTTAGTCAGTTACATATATATAGAAATTATAGTTCTTTGACATCATTTTGATATAGATCAGACGAGAAAGGAAACCCCAGATGTGAGTATTGACCTCAAATTCAATTATAGTTTAATCTAATATCGCAACCACCTGCTAACAAGAATATTGTAAATGTCATACTGTACTAAATAGTATTATGTTACCGAATTCTCCTAACTTGCATATGTAAGTAATTTAACTAAGGCAAGTACACTGATGGAGACATTGTACAGAATTCTATATCCTCATCATCAGGTAAATAAGCGATAACAAAGCTCATTGGTTAAAATGTGTCTTAACTGAAATAAAAAAAAATCTAATTTACTACCTGAAAGGTGTTAGTCATTTAATGACTTGTTTATGGTCACTAGCTGAACACAGAGGTTGCTGTTATTACGTTATTACGTAGGGGAGACGAAAACGGTACAGTTTTAGATGTTCTGAAGAAAAGTTTCCCGTTGTCCCCTGTTTTGTTAATAATACAGTTGTAAAAAACGAAATCAAATCACACGGCTGATAATGAGAAGGTTGATAAATTATTACGAAGGGGGAGCTCGAGAAGAATGACAATACAGTTTTAGATGTTCTGAATAAAGGTTTTCCGTTGTCCCTGTTTTGTTAATGAAACAGTTGTAAAAACTAAATCAAATGACATTGCTAATAATTAGAAAAAAAAGAATATTACGCTAACTCACTTACTTGTGCCCACACGATAGTAACTAGTGCGCACAAGTTATAATTTAACTTTGCATGGCGATGCAAGCTAGGCTTCCGTACTTATCAAATTAATTTCAAAAGACATTTTGATTATTTTAAAATTGTTGAAGATGATAATCATGTCATGAGATGATTTCACTTCCCAATTGTGAACTTTCCATTTCTATGTAGCAACATTCCAGCAGCACCTGCATACGGAGTATATATTTCTTAGTTGATACGATATTCAAGGGCTTGTTTTTCGTATCATGATTCCTTGATAGACGGTTGCTGCTCACATTGAAGCTATTAAACCAATAGTAATAAGTGGTGAAGTTGAAATCATTCCTTCGTAAATTTCACGGACGCCATCATGAGTTGATTGACCGTTGTGCAATATCTGTTTCACATATGACAACGGATATGTTCCAATTGTCGTAACTACAATCCCTTCCTTTTTCCCCAATGTGACCTACCGAATAAGACTTTTCACCGGATTTGTACATACATGGACAACAAGACGGTGCCACATGTGGAGTATGATTTGCTTACCTTCTGAGCACCTGAGATCACCCCCAGTTTTTGGTGGGGTTCGTGTTGCTCAGTATTTAGTTGTCTATGCTGTGTTTTGTGTTTTGTGTTTTTGTATTCTGTTGTTTGTCTGTTTGTCTTTTTCATTCTTAGCCATGGCGTTGTCAGTTTATTTTCTACTTATGAGTTTGAATGCCTCTTTTATATATTTCGCCTCTCTCTTATTTTACTAAGACTTAATAATGATGTTCTGTGATAAAATCTTTTTACGAAATCTCTTAAAATTAATGAATATTTTGATGATTTCACAGACTGTCAAAATTGGTGTTTTTACCCGCGAGACATTTTAGACATTTAGTCAAAATTGATAACTTTCTTCTGAAAAAGACACCAAGAAGTTTTATATTGTAATAATATCACAATCCTGTTGTATATGTTTAGAATAAATGGTTAAATCTTTAATTAGTACACAAGTTGTTTTTAGTTTTTATGGTCTCTCATAAATCTATGCAGATCAGCTTGGGTAATGTATAAAAAAAAATTGTGATTGCACTGTATATTTTTAGGCATAAGGTGATGTGTAAATAAAATGGGCGCAGGACATTTTAGCGGGAACAAAATAACTACTAGGGACATTTTAACGTAAACATTACAGTGGAGATCACTTCTAACCTCTCATTAAATCTGTCAGAATCTGTCAGGAGAACTGTTCTAGGACAGTATGTAGAACTGTCAGCCTGACACCTTTAGACAGTTCTAGCTAGAACAGTTCTAACCTAGAACTGATTTGGTCAGTTCTACCTAGAACTGATTTGGACAGTTCTACCTAGAACTGATCCTGACAGTTCTACCCTAGAACAGTTTTAGACAGTTCTACCTAGAACTGACCAAATCTTTGGTCAGTTCTACTTCTAGAACAGTTCTACGACTAGAACAGTTCTACGGTTAGAATTGATTTATAAATTCTACGGCTAGAACTGATTTATAAATTCTACGGCTAGAATTGATTTATAAATTCTACGGCTAGAATTGATTTATAACTATGATTCTACGGCTAGAATTGATTTATAAATTTTACGGCTAGAATTGATTTAAGAACTCTTTGTATTAAATATATTAAGGCTTCGGCAAAATAGCGATTTATATAGAGTTTTATTTGCTTTTTTGCCGGTCTTATTTCAGATTTTTAATCAAGAGATGTGTGTGCCTGTTCCAAGTCAGGAGCCTGTAATTCAGTGTTTTTCTTTTGTTGACGAGTTACATAAATTATGTTTTTCGTTCATGTTTTGTACATAAATAAGGCCGTTAGTTTTATCATTTGAATTATTTTACTTTTGTCATTCCGGGAGTCGGGATGACTCGTATAACAAAATTATTTGACCTCATTAACCAAATGTAATAACTTGTTTCCCAATCCACTATTATAAATAAATATATTTTAAATTAAACTTAAACTGACCATATTTGCTCTTCATCATGTAAATCTATATACATGTAGCTACACACTGCAGTAATACAGTTATAAATATTTTAGGCAAGGATGGATTGTACAAATGACAGCAATTATACATGTATTGGAAAACAATGACTTCAAAATTTTATTTGCATCAATTTATAGTACCAGCATGTCCTCTTTTATTCAAAATATTGAATCGTAAACAAATATTATATCTGTTAGAGTAGTTTTCATACCTCGGACGGACCTGTTTAACAAATATCTTTTGACTGCATCAACCTAAACTGACATTATTTGCTCTTTTTTCTGCAAATCTATATAGCTGCACAGTAATTCAGTTATAATTTTAGGTCAAGAGAGACTGTAGTATACAAATAACAGCAATATTCGAAATCAATGACCACAAATTTTTTTTCGCATCAATTGAGAGTGCCAGCATTTCCTCTTTTTATTCAAAATATTGAATCGTAAACAAATATCAGTAGTTTTCATACCTCAGACTGACTCGTGTAATAAAATATTTTGACCAAATAACCGCAATATTGGAAATCAATGACCATCACTTTTTTTCGCATCAATTGAGAGTGCCAGCATTTCCTCTTTTTATTCAAAATATTGCATCAGAAACAAATATCAGCAGTTTTCATACCTCAGACTGACTCATTTAACACAATTATTTGTCCGCATCAATCAAAATTGACAATATTTGACAGCATCAACCAAAACTGACCATATTTGACTGCATCAACCAAAACTGACCATATGTGCTCTTTTTTATGTAAATCTTATAGTCGCATAGTAAATCCGTAATATTTTTATGTAGGGATGGATTGAATAATTCAAATGATAGCAATATTGGAACACAATGACTACCAAATTTTGTTTGCATCAATTTAGAGTGCCAGCATGTCCTCTTTTTATTCTAAATATTGCATCATAAACAAATATCAGTAGTTTTCATACTTCAGACTGACCATGCTGATCGACTGGTATAACAAAATTATTTGTCCGTATCAACCAAAACTGACCATATTATGTAAATATTAATAGCCGCAAAGTAAATAACTTATATTTTATATCAGGATGGATTGTATAATATAAATGACAGCAATATTGGAAAACAATGACTACAAAATTATGCTCGCATCAGTTTATCATGTTTATAGTGCCAGTATGTCCTCTTTTATTCAAAATTTTGAATCATAAACTAATTTCAGTAGTTTTGATATCTCAGACTGACATCTTATAGCAAAATTATTTGTCCACATTAACCAAAACTGACCATATTTGACAGCATCAACCAAAACTGACCATATGTGACAGCATCAACCAAAACTGACCATATTTGCACTTTATTATGTAAATCTTAATATATATATACATGTATAGCCGCATAGTAAATCACTTACATTGTATAGTTACATATCACGATGGATTGTATTATTCAAATGACAGCAATATTGGAACACATTGACTACAAAAAAATTTCAACATCAATTTAGAGTACCAGCATGTCCTCTTTTATTCAAAATATTGAATCGTAAACAAATTTCAGTAGTTTCAATATATCAGACTGAGTCATTTTAACAAAATTATTTGACCGCATCAACCAAATCTGAACATATTTACACTTTATCATGTAAATGTATATGGCCTCATTGTAAACCAATAATATTTCTATATATATAGCTATGTCAGGACGGATCATATGATAAAGATGACACCAACTTTGGAACACAATGACTACCATGACTACAAAATTTGTCCACATCGATTTAGAGTGCCATTATATCCTCTCTGTATCCATAATATTATTAATAATGAACCGTCACTAAAGTCAGTGGTTTGTGATTGTTTGTTTTTAAACAAAACTATTTAACGGCATCATCCAACACTCACATGACTGATTTATATACTTTAAAATGAAAAGTACATGTATGAGAAGTTCTCTTCTTGGAATAGTACAATTTCTGTATCTGTATCTGTATTTCCACTTCTGTAATACGGGTGGGTACGTCACAGATTCCTTTCGGCTATTGTGTGACGGGTTGGTCTGCGCATAAATTAGTCGCGCTTGCTGAGGAGTATTGATTTAAACTCCTTGGTTTTAGTGATGCACACTACAGAGTCCTCTAGATGGTTCCAATCTACATGTACTGCAGTGCGCACAGAGGTGGAGTTTTTGAACTGGTCGGTCTTACTATTAGGAACTACATGTATGACCGCACGTTTGTTGTTACGGACTTGTTGGTCTATAATGTTCTTAGTTACAAAATTGTTATATGTTGTACCTCTTATTTGTCGTTTGTTTTTTTTTTTTTTTTTTGAAGAAGGCAAAGAAGAATGATTGATTTTGTTTGTAGCCTAACGTCCAGGGGCAAATGTTTCATTCATGTTCAGATCGAGTATATTTTTCTGACGTCCCAGACTCCCAGATATCATTTATAATCGTTATGGATAAGTCTGTCTAAATTGACGAGATTGTGCAAATGTAGAGTGGGTGGCGCATATTCGCCTTGGACACATTTTCGCCGTTTTGCTATTTTTTCTGTAAAATTTGTGGCCTTTACCCAATACTTGCCTAAATAGATGTTAAAGGTTGTTTGTAATGTTATAACTGTTGATATTCCTCTTTATCCCATTTCCAAGGTTATTCGCACATATTGAGAAATACACAGGTGCTTTTAAATGATTTTGGCAATTATGTAAGATTTAGATGGCAATCATGCGCAGTCTTAAAGTAAATATTTGTGAGAAAAATCGTATAGGAATGATCTCTCAAGCTAATTCATGTAATTGCAAACATTCGTTTTTATGATATACCAGGATAATAAGGATGGTCATATCATACATTGTGGCGAAAATGTGTCCCCCATGGTACACGAACAACTTGATTTCCTCTTTGAGTTTGCGTTCGTTTTGGAACAATTAACCAATGTTTTGAAGATAATTTCTTTATCAAACATTTTTTCATATAGTTAAATTTATGAAACCTTCAAAAAGTTCCAAATATTCGAATGTAGGTCGGATGTAAGTGAAATGAACGAATTATTGGGCAAATATGGGTCTCTCACTCTACATAGTTTTTATCTTAAGTTACACAACACGTATTTCATCCATTGTACAATTTTCGTTTGAACATTTGTTATAACAGAATCTTAAATCATGAATGTAAATCCAAGGCAAACAAGGTAAATTACGATTAAAATTCCATGAATTAAGGTGGCAGGTACAAGTTTTGGTGTACCAGAACATGTGTCCCACGCAGAAATTTTGTTATAGTTAAGCAATGAGGTATACAATTGCATCATGTGGACTGAAAAAATAAATGAATGTAAATTCTAGGCTATTATACTACATAAGTAAGTAGTTGCATACACAGGTTGGGGATTTCCTTCACATATGGGTCCAATCAGAAGTCAAAATTGTGGTCTCCTCACTTGACGGCATCCAATCAAAGTGGGGAAAAAATCCAGTTTTATGTAAACAAAAATATCTTGAGATTTTGATGGTAAGGATAGGTGCGGACAAGGCTCTAATTCATTGAATATTATTTATCTCTTGAATTTTACCTAAAATTCTTGTCTGCAAGTAGCAAGATTCTGAAGGTGAGGATTAGATTTGTATCAGAGCATCACATTTTTTGCCTTATTTGCAATGCATTTATAAATTTTAAAATCTCCATGCTGGACAGACACCCAAATTAAAAGGTTTTCTATATATTCACACAAACACGCACACATCTTGGTTACTCGAAACCATACATTTTATTTGTACATAAGCTTGAATGATTTTTCAAGAAAATTAAATCATAAATCCATGAAATTCTAAAGATTTATTGTAAAATAACTGGTTTCTGCCACCTAAATGCAGAGTTATATTTTAGGAAGAGACTGTTAAAACGGGGAACGAAGCAACGTAAACCACGATGTTTATGTGCAATCATATAAAATATTTCTCCGATGAGTTGGATAACCTCTCTATCCGCTTCGATAGTTGTACATGTAACGTTTGATCAGTAAAAATATAGAAAATCTGCTATTATACAGTATAGAAATTGGAACTGATTTTTTGTCTAAATTCTAAGGTGCCCTTACTGCAGTGACGTCATTTAGAACTGTTCTACAGTCCTGACTGATTTAGTCAGTTCTGCTGACAGTTCTACGGTTAGAACTGATTTGGACAGGTCTACCCTAGAACTGATCCTGACAGTTTTAGACAGTTCTACCTAGAACTGATCCTGACAGTTCTATTTAGAATTGATTTAGTCAGTTATACCTAGAACTGATTCTGACAGTTCTACTTAGAACAGTTCTAGGGTAGAACTGTTCTAGGTAGAACTGTTCTAGGACAGTTTAGAACAGTTCTATGACAGATTATTCTGACAGTTCTAATGAGAGGTTAGAAGTGATCTCCACTGTATATATAGAGCGAATCCGTTCACCTGTATTTTCGATACCCATTTTAGCGAAAACTTCTTGGTTGAATAATACTCAAAGAGAAAGAGAAGGAACAGTTCCTACTACCATTTTATGAACAGTATTGTGCAGGGGTATATGAAGAGCCCATTACATATGTTCTATATGATAAAAATTCAGAGTAGAACGAACTATAATTAACATTTGCGTTAACCTTTTAGACTTTTAGTGCTGTATTTTAAACTGTGCTTTCTTGATTCTATTAAAATCTATAACTCATAAATTATTATTTCTGTCGCTAAAATTACCAGCGACAATTTTACTGTTCGCTAAAATGGTTATAAAATCTTGCACTAAAATGAGCATTAATTATTTCACTTTTAGCTAAATTTGCTTGAAAATCTTGGGCTGAAATAGGTTGTACTGAGGCACTAAAACGTCCGAATTGTGTCGCTAAAATGTCCTTTAAATGCGCTAAAATGTCCTCCGACGAATAAAATATTGAATTATTTTGCCTTTTTCAAAAGAATCCTTTAAGTATAATGTGTCACAGTTGTTGATTTAATTTGCGTTCATTTGTAATTTTACGGGAGACGAATGCAAACCCTCCAAAACATAAATAAAGTGAATTCTTTGAAAACATTAAAAAAATAGATATTTAAAAAAAAAATAAATGTTAATAGTGATACCTTTCGTTTGTCCCCTTTAGGGAAGTGATAGGACCAATTTTGCCTGAATTTATTTCACATGGGATCCTTTTCCAAAATCAAATTATTTCTTCCCAATTATGCAAAGTTTTGCATCTACAGGAATGTACTTTGAAAAAATGTTTAAGGACGTTATTAAACAAAACAATAAAGTTACTTAAAGTCAAGCCATCTTCTGTCTTTCAGATATGAATAGGTTCATTTCGGTTATCTACGTCATTATGTTTTTGTGCAAATGTGTCTTTAAAAACAATGCTAAAGCATTCAAAATCCTTAAAGTTTTATGGTTAATGGTTTCATGTAAATTGTTGCAATTATTATATCTGTCGATTTTATCATATACATGTTCCCTGATTTTCAATTCCACTGT
>JAASAO010001370.1:0-59014 GCA_017311375.1 Mytilus coruscus
TGCCAGGTGGACGGGCTATTCCTTGTCTATATTATATTACAAGCACTATATACTTAAATATATCTTGAATTTATTATTCTCGTGGCTTAAACCTCTAGTTCACTGATATTCAAATAGAACTATATTTGTTTTACCGTTAAGAATTTTGACACAATAAATCGGTTGCTCATTGTATATTTGAGGAGTGTCGGCTATATAATTGTGTTATGTGAAATTACAGTACGTAATGTTATTTGGTTTAAAAGTAAAATCACAAAATACTGAACTCAGTGGAAAATCAAATCGGAAAGTCCCTAATCACATGGGAAAATCAAATGACAAGGTACGTATTGAACGGAACCTGATGTTAAAATGCAGATTGTACATGGTGTCAACCTCATACAGATATATGTTAAATAACTTTGTAGTCTATAGTAACAGAAATTTACAAAATAATTTTGTCGTTAATGATGTACTAATAATTATAATAGACCTACAATCTGTCTGCCTGTCTGTATTTCCCACTTATGTTAATGGATGGGTACGTCACAGATTCCTTTCGGTATTGTGTGACGGGTTGGTCTACGCATCAACTAGTCGCGCGCTCACTGAATCTATTATTATTAGTAGTACACTAGTAACAGACTGGACAAAAGTAGCAGGGAAGCGTAGGTGGTGATTTATAACCATAGAAAATGCAGAAGCAAATGTCACCCTATTCGGTTTCAATATACGTTTAACTATTTTGCCAGGGTCAATATAGTTCATGTTATGTACTAATTATGGGTTTGTATAAACAACTTCTTCCGTACGGGCTTTAATGTTAAGCTTGTGATCTCGAGGAGCAGGATGTAGTGCTTACCTACCTACGAGCAGAGTTGACCAAGTCCGTCAAGATGGAGGTGTTCTCTGCAATGGCAGAACTCCTTGTTGCTGTGAGGAAGTGAGCTGCATCTGGACGACAGAGGACTCGTTACAGTATCTCTTCTTTTCTGTGAGCTTTACTGAAGTCAGGCTATTGTACAAATTGTAGAACAGTAGAGTAGTGTTTGACATTTTGTTTTTATATTATCGCTATATTGAAGAACGATATTGGTGTATACTTGATTTTTGTGGTCATGGTTTTCCTATTTGTTTTATGCTGGAACAGGTGCTTTGATGTAATTATGGAGGTTTAGTAGAAAAGTAGTACTTAGCTTAGATTAATTGGAAATTCAATGGGAGATTAATGAACTGGCAGCAATAGAGATCTTTGCATATTTTGATTATTGGAAGTACCTTTTGTTTTATATGTTTTTTTTAATATTGTCATATGCAATCAATAGTTAGGACGATTCTGGGTTGGACATTTGTATCCATCATGTATTAAACTGTCGTTCTAAAGGCGAGATGCTTCCAGGACTAGGTACCCCAAGGGTGACTGGGGAATAGAAGTATGGTCACCATTGGTCTTCCTCCGACCGGCAGTAAAACCCTTGCAAAGACGGGCGTCCGTTTGGCTGTGCGGGATGTACAAATTTGCAGCCACGTCCGGTCAGAATGGGGACGTTAAATCCGATGCCTCGTGTAAAGAGAGTGCCACGCTCTTTGCACGTTAAGAACCATTGCAACAACTCTTTGAGGGGTCCGTAGGTGACCTGTTGCAAGGCTAAATTTCTGTCCCTATCCAATATACCCTCATTTCCGTGGCAGTCTAAATTTCTCCGACCTCGATCCCAGATGCCTCTATTACAGAACCTACCTATTGTATTTATTGTTAATTGGTTCTCGTCCTGAATATGCATGAAATATTTGCCACTGGACGTTAAGCAACCAACAATCAATCAATTACTCATTTCTCATAACATTTCTATCAAAAATGAGTGAAAGTTACCCCATTATTTTTATTTATTGGCCTAAAGGTTGAATTTTGAGGAAATGAGAGGTAAAATTGACCAAAAGAGACCTATAAAGAAGACAAAGAGGTCGTCCATTTGTGATATTTATCTTCCTAAAATTATCTTGTGTGTCATATTCAACCGTTTGTACACTATTGACGTAGAGCAACAAAAATACTGTCGTATATATTCATGATATAATTGTTAAATTATGAATTTTCTTTTCAGGTTATAAATCTGGGTTAGCTGCCCTTCTTAAGAAGACTAGACCTGAACTTATTTCAGTTCATTGCCTTGCTCATAGGCTAGAATTAAGTTTCAAAAATGTTGTTAAAACATCATCCCAAAAAATGATAAGGCCTTGACACTGTTGATGGGACTTTACTACTTTTACCCTGAGAGCCCAACACAGAAGAAGGCACTTAGAAGATTTTTCAAGTCTTTGGATATGACCATCATACTGCCCACCTGAGTCGGATGTACCAGGTGGCTACCACACATGAACGGAGCTATTTATGCATTTTGAAAGGCTACAAGGCCATTTTAAATCAACTTGAGACTTGTTCCCAAACAAATGCAAAAGCTGAGGGTTTTGCCAAATTAGCAACTGATTGAAATGTTATCTGTTTCATCTTGGTTCTGAAGGTACTTGTATTAATATTCATTAAACATGTTGAAGAGATTAGGTAAGAGTTCAATTATATCAAAATGTTTGGAATTATTTCCCAAATGACTTGTCAAAAGTTTTAAAAATTCCATAATTGAAGATAAGAATTAATAGTATAATTTTTATACATGTAGTTAAAGTACTAAATTTGTGTATATATCATGTATATATTATATATATATTATATTGTATAAAATAGTATAAAGTTACCTTTGCCGATAGTATATGTATACATCTATATTATATTCTTCACTATATAATGTTTCAAATTCATTTTTGCAGGAATTGATTGGTCATCTGATGAAGCTTTCATTATATCTGCAGCGTAGAGAGCTGTCTTTAGCTGAGGCATCTTTACGAGTAATGGCAACAAAGAACCTCCTGTCTCAGATTGCAGACATGTATGTATATCACCATGATTTATTATCTTTTAATTTAATTTTGGAAGAAAGGAATTATTGATTTAATTTGGCAAATTTGCAATCTGAATCAAATTTGAAGTCTGTATATGTTATTCAAAATATCTTCTGTTGATTAATCATTTTTTTAGATCATATATACTGTAATGTCAATTAGACATATTGTCGTAAAATTATTAAAGTCCCATATAATTTGTATCATGATTATGACTTGTAGGAAATTGATTCGGTAAAGGAGGTGTTGCAAGAGGGAGCTTTCAAGACAGGAAATTAAGATTTGTGGGCTTTAAACCATCAGCAAAGGTTGACAAAATGAAATCATAACTGATACAATCACTTGAAAATCGTTTTCCTTCTTTAAGAGCTGACAGCTTATGTTATCACTCGTTCAATGGCCCCAAGGGTGACTGGGGAATAGAAGTATGGTCACCATTGGTCTTCCTCCGACCGGCAGTAAAACCCTCGTCAAAGTGGGGCGTCCGTTTGGCTGTGCGGGATGTACAAATTTGCAGCCACGTCCGGTCAGAATGGGACGTTAAATCCGATGCTTCGTGTAAAGAGAGTGCCACGCTCTTTGCACGTTAAGAACCCTTGCAACAACTCTTTGAGGGGTCCGTAGGTGACCTGTTGCAAGGCTAAATTTCTGTCCCTATCCAATATACCCTCATTTCCCGTGGCAGTCTAAATTTCTCCGACCTTAATCCCGGACGCCCTATTACAGAACCTACCTATTGTATTTATTGTTAATTTGTTCTCGTCCTGAATATGCATGAAATATTTGCCACTGGACGTTAAGCAACCAACAATCAATCAATCAGTCGTTCAATGTTGCAACTGATTTTTATTTACTGCATGTTGTTGTTTGTTGCATTTACTTTCAGCTTTAATTTGTTTAAAATATCTATTCTAGCAAATAGTTGAGTTATATTATAGAATAGTATGCATAAGTTTATCAGTGAATGATTATCTTTTGTATTAATTTCATGATAATGATAAATAATTCTTGAAAAATTAAATACAGCATCAGATGAGTTCAGTCAACTTTTCCTGGATTGAAATTGTTGATTTAAAAAATATTTGGAGGTCAATAAACAAGACTTCGAAATAATAAGACAATTCATAAAATCTTCATTTCATTATATTTGTATATAAAAGTTTGCTTTTATTTGACATGTTTGATGTCTTTATTTTTAACTATTTTTAAGAATTCGGAATGTTAATATCAACATTTTGAAGAACCACTTCATAAGAATTCTTGATTCTGAATAGCACTGATGGCAAGCAGTGAGCTCTGAGTAGCCCCAATGACAAAACATGGTGCACTTTATTTAAGATGCATCAGTGATGAAGAAGATCAAATCATTTTAAATCTCCCAAAATAAATGTGAAGTGCAGAGACAACTAAAAGTGTTGGAAATATGCAAGATTATAGTTCTGCTATAGAAACAAAACATATAGATATAAAATTACGCATGGTTACAAAAAAGCCTGCTGGGTCTACCTTGTTGGGGAAACCAACAATTAATTTACCATGGCCTAAATGTGACACTATGATGATGACTATCCCTATTTTGATAATTAAACCTATTATGTCTGTTTTGTTCACGCATCGTTTTATATAACTTTAATGGAATTTGATGAGACTGTCATACAAATGAGAGTTTTAGCGCTGTAAAAGCAGGTTCAATCAACCTTTTTCTACATTTGAGAATGCTTCTATCAAGTCAGAAATATGACAGTTGTTGTCCATTCGTTCGGTGTGTTTTATCATTTGATTTCGCCATTTGATTAGGGAATTTCCGTTTTGAATTTAGCTCGGACACGCCTGGTAAACCACCTCAACTCAACCAAATGGCTGAGACGGAAAAAGATTTCTAGCCCTTCTTGTTGATATTTTCTGGTTCAAAATATCCAAAATAAACGCAGGTTAGGTCGACTTTTCGTCAATTTACTGAAAGTTAATGATAACATGAAATACTTTATAACGTATACAGCATAATGAAATTGTATTCGTGAAGAAAAGTACAAACTTCTAATTTCATTTTAGAAGGTTTTAGAAAAATACCAATTTACTGATATATATGTTAGCTATCTATAACGATGATCGCACTGTCATTTTGTCAATAATTGACTGTACTGGCGACATTAACCTGCTGGAGAAAAGTCATTCCGATGTCATTTTAAATAATGTTGGTCCGTATTATACACGAGACAAACTCTTATTCAATTATCTTTGGCATGACATTCTCTATTTTACAAAATAGTTATCAAAGGTACCAGGATTATAATTTTATACGCCAGACGCGCGTTTCGTCTTTAGAAGACTCATCAGAGACGCTCAGATCAAAATAATTATAAAGCCAAACAAGTACAAAGTTGAATAGCATTGAGGACCCAGAATTCCAAAAGTTGTGCTAAAAACTCATGGACTTTCAGTAAATTGACGAAAAGTCGACCAACCTTGTGTTTATTTTGGATAATTTGAATCAGAAAAGCTCAGCAGGAGGTGCCAAAAACTTTTCCGTCTCAACAATTTGGTTGAGATTAGATGGTTTACCAGGCGTGTCGAAGTTCAGTATTTTTGTTATTTTAATTCTTTATAACCAGTCAGGATTCTATTTCGTCAAAATTATCTCCCATTACGCCAGTTCATTTTACAATCGTAGAAATGGAAGCCATTGTAGGGATCACGCGCTGCCAATTTAGCTCTTGAAAACCGATAAATTTATCCACATTGCACCATTACGATCCTTATATTCAGTTGTATTTAAAAGACAAATGTATCTACTAGCTAATGAGCATCAGTTAATGTTCTTGTCTGCATTGAGTCAACTAAAACTTGTCTGATCGATTGTCAGAAGATTATTCGAAAATTTATAAACATTTAAAAAATTCTAATTAAATATTTCGTGGAAGGGCAGACTTAAAATTTTCAGTGGTTGAAGACTATAACCCTAATTATCACACACAAAACAAATATGATTTTTCGAAGATATGCCTTTTACCATTTTTACCAACTTGAAAGACTGTCGTCGAGTACTTTTAGTAAATATTAGCTATTCGAACACACCTACGCTGTTTTGTGATTCATTAGAAAGGTATTTCACTTGACCCATATATTTCATCTTTTAGTACTGTGAATTTCTTATGTTATAAAGTCAACATGTAGCCTTGATATATAAAAATGATAGAATCTGAAGCGAGATGATGTATCAAATACTCTTGCTTTTATACGTTTCAAGACGAGATATTCAACTCAAACACGCCCTAACATAAAAAGGAATACTCGATTTTTTCGATACAATTGTTACCCATTTTTGGAATTTTCTTGAGTCACATAATGGAAGGGCAGACACAAAATTACCGAACTAATAGATTGATATGTTCTTCGTCCGTGGTAATTAAAAACAATAAAATCGGAGGTTATGCATTTTCTACATCCAACTTGATAAGATACCCATGTCGTCGACTTGATCTCTAATTGTTCTGCTTAACTTTGTAATAGTTAAATTGAGAACTTGTGCAAATGGTGTTTTTAAAGTAAAATACTTCGTAATTGAGCAGAAAATTTTCATTTTATTTGTTTCTATTAACTTTTAAAAAATTGTTACTATAGTAAACATTACAGTTAGCATTTATCGCCTTCTCTAACAAAGAGCTTCGATTCTTTTGTTCTATTTCAACCGGGTTTCCGACTGTAAAGATTCTATAAAACTCTGGAACAGAAACTAAACTTGTGTACACTATAAATTATATGGAATTCAAGATTCCGAATTATCAAACCGGTTCTCCGACTTCGTAAGACAACTGCGTTGTTTTCAAAGTTCCCATGATTTTTCATGTACCTTAGCAGGAACATTAAGGTTCATCACAAGGATTTGAAAAATATGGCCGTGTTTACACCTCAAAATTTACTACGAGTACAGACAAACTGGTACATCTAGGAAAGTTTTAAAGCATGGCAGGAGCTAGATATATAAAAGTTATATGTAGTCTACATTTCAGAAAATTAAATATTTACCTGGATTTTGATTTCCAGTATTTCCTGTCTGCAGAAGATAGCAAAATAAACAAACACCTGAGTTTCATTTGATACGGTCCACTCAGTTACACAGTTTAAATCACCTATTGTCTGCAGATGTCTATTGTCAATCTATTGTCCATTAAATCAATACTACTCACAACATGTATTATATGAGGGAGTTTCTCAAACCTTTTCCAAACTTAGTTCATATAGGCACCTTCTGCAAGAACAAAAAACTGGATAGCAAAATCTAGTGAAGTTTATAATTTTCTAAAACATAAAATGCATTTAAAATTTATGTATCTAGTTCCTGCCATCCCTTAAAACTTTTCAGGTGCATAGGTTTGTCTGTACTCAGAGTAAAATTTGTGGTGTTAATACGGCCATATTAGCCAAAAGGTTATGAAGAACCTTAAAGTTATGACAAAATTAAAAATACAAAGTCAATAAACAATGTCAAGGAAGCCATATATAAATACAAAAGAGAGTGTTATCTTAAATGTTAGTGGGCTCCTCAAAACTCGATTCAATGTTCCTTGTTTTAACAATCTGTCTTGTTTGTGGTGGAGGTATTTACAGTCGTATTTTCATTTATTAGAATTTGTCAATTTGGTCTCTTGTGAAGGGTTGTCTCATTGGCAATCATATCATATGGTTAACAATTTTCAGGAATTTGGCAAATTTATTTGAATTTGTCATTTTGGTCTCTTGTGGAGGGTTGTCTCATTGGCAATCATATCATATGGTTAACAATTTTCAGGGATTTGGCAAATTTATTTGAATTTGTCATTTTGGTCTCTTGTGGAGGGTTGTCTCATTGGCAATCATATCATATGGTTAACAATTTTCAGGGATTTGGCAAAGGTAAATACTGTCCATATAGGAGACACTTTATTTCTGCTCTTAAAATGCAAGTTAAATGAGCAGGATGTATTGTGCGATATTCATTAACAATATTTACTTTCTGATAATTCTAGGAAACCATTATGCGATGCAATTTAGAAAAGCCTTCACACGATAAGGAAACATGCTTTTTCGATAAGGTTTGTATATACAGGAGTATGGTTCGTCATTTTAATATGTTGAAACTTCCTTTTCCATAGATAGCATTTCTGTCAATAATCTTAATCCGTTGAAACTTCTTGTCCCACAGATAGCATTTCTGTAAACAATTTTAATCTGTTGAAACTTCTTGTCCCAAAGATAGCATAGATGTACTCAAGATTTAGACTGTCCACAATTTCAATCTGTTGAAACTTCCTGTCCAAAAGATAGCATAGCACAACTGTCAACAATTTTAATCTGTTGAAACTAACGGTCTCAAAGATAGCATTACTGTCCAAAATTTTAATCAGTTGAAGATTCCTGTCCCATTTTGTGAAAAAAATATATGATTTGTGTGATCTATGAAAGAGTAATAAGGTATTTACCTTGTTTTTGGTTTCACCAGGATATCATAGGTGTTTCTTTCTGCCATGTATATTTTGTATACACGGTTGGCAGGTTGTTTTGTAAATGACACTCCTAAATTCCCATCTTTCAATTTCTGAGAATATAAAATCTTTGTTCTATCTGCAAGGCTAAGTTTTTCTTTCTTTATATTACAGTTACCCAACAGAATGTGTTTTTCTAATGAGGATGAATGTTTTAAAGAACGTGCCATCCTTCCTCAAGACAGGTAAAGGTTTTCACTATTGTCCGTCTCTTCTTAGGAACTGGCTTCCTCTGTACTTGACCTCTGTTTAGTTCCTGTAAAAATATAAAACGAATTAGTTGTCAACATGATACAGTCTGTAAGTAATCAGTACAAAAGGTTTCCCTGGAAACAAGAAAAAGTATTTCCGTGAGAAACATTAAAACCAATCGTTTTATTTTTGTTCTTTTCAAATTTCTTTTCAATTTAACAGATAGATTACCTTCCTTTGTACTTGACCTATGTTTAGTTCCTGTAAAAATATAAAACAATTTAGTAGACAACATGATACAGTCTGTAAGAAATCAGTATAAAAAGGTTTCAAGGAAACATGAAAAAGTATTTTCCTGGGAAACATTAAAATCAATTGCTTTTTTTTTAATTTTTGTTCTTGTTCAAATTTCTTTTCCTTTTAACTGATAGATTACCTTCCTCTGTACTTGACCTCTGTTTAGTTCCTTTATAAACAAATTAGTTGATTGATTGATTGATTGTTGGTTGCTTAACGTCCAGTGGCAAATATTTCATGCATATTCAGGACGAGAACAAGTTCACAATAAATACAATAGGTAGGTTTTGTAATAGAGGCGTCTGGGATTGAGGTCGGAGAAATTTAGACTGCCACGGGAAATGAGGGTATAATTAGATAGGGACAGAAATTTAGCCTTGCAACAGGTCACCTACGGACCCCTCAAAGAGTTGTTGCAAGGGTTCTTAACGTGCAAAGAGCGTGGCACTCTCTTTACACGAGGCATCGGATTTAACGTCCCCATTCTGACCGGACGTGGCTGCAAATTTGTACATCCCGCACAGCCAAACGGACGCCCCACTTTAGCAAGGGTTTTTACTGCCGGTCGGAGGAAGACCAATGGTGACCATACTTCTATACCCCAGTCACCCTTGGGGTTTCACAAATTAGTTGACAACATGATACAGTCTGTAAGAAATTAATATAAAAATGTTGCCCAGGAAAACATGAAAAGGGTTCCCTTGAAACCTTAAAACAATTGTTTCCCTGGAAACATAGAAATAATTATATAATCAACAATCCAATACAAGTAAATGTGCTAGTCTTTAAAACAAAATCAGTCAAATATAGTCTGAAAGATTTAGTTTTGAATCAATATTTCAATATTTTATTTTTAAAAGATAAATGATAAATTCAAACACAATACAAACATGATATAAATATGTTAAATATAAAATCTCATTAATAGAAAATTTTCAAATATCCATTAAATAATCTGAAATATAACATTACAACCTGAATGTCTCTTCTCATCACCTCTACTTAAAATCCAATGTTTATCTTCGAGTTACATCAGTTGTTGTCTCCGTTTGTGTCCCTTCTCTTCGGTTTCCGTCATTTTCTCTATCTGTCTCCTCTTCCGAGTCACTCCCTCTATTACCACTACTATTGTCTTAGTATAATTACCTCTACTACCGGCTATGCAACATACATTGCCTCGTACTTATCCTCCATTGACGGTGAAGATGGCCTGATGCTTTTAGTACAAGTTGATCTTGCATCCAATACGCCCTAAATTCATAAATGGTACCATCTTGCAGAATGGCTTTTCAACCTTTTGACACCACCTATACCATTAGGGTTTACTGAGCCTGAAAACATATCGCTTCTTTTGCCCTTTCCTTATGCACAAAACCCTGGCAGCATCCTCTGAGGATTGGTACATAGATAGCGGTGTCATGAACCTTTTCTTGTCCTTCAAATCATCTTTCTTAGGGATGAGGAGATGACTGTTTCTTTCATCAGAAAGCTTCTTTTCTTCTTTACTTTTGTTTTCTCACTGGGTTTCAATGCTTTAATCTTCCTCTTCTTAGGAGTGCTTGGTTAAGGTGAAACGGGTTTCACTGGCGATTCAAATAATGCCAGCATCTCCTCTGATAACTGGGAATACTCTCATCATCTAATCCCAAAGTAATAGACAACTTTCGAGTTCGATGCATTTCCGTCAAAACTCTGGTTTAAGTGAACATCATTGTTTTATCATTGGATGAATCATTAGAGGTATAACAAAACAGCACTGGTATGTCGTACGATTTTATGTTATGACCTTTAATGACGTTTTCCTTGTACTGCGCAAAAATTGTAGAAAATCTTCAAATCCTCTTTGGTGCTAACATTTTCACTTCCTTGTCATTGATGTTGCAGAAATCAGTGTGATGCGAGAGTTTCTTGCTGAAATATAAAAAATCATAACAATGTTTGCATCTGCTTATTCCTCTTAATCAAGGGACAGCATGGTATTCATTGAACACAATTATAAATGTTCTAGTCGGGTTTACTACAATCGATACTCTACGATTACAAATAAACCCACTAATTACTGATGGCGACTAAGGTGAAGGAGGTTGCACTGAGGAGGCAGATTGAAATTCAGGAGCTGACTCAAAACAAGTCATCGGAATCTTATGGCAATGTAGCTTTGGTTGCACCAGCTAAAACAAAGACAATATGAATTTTAAATTTAATGTCGTAATTCAATTAATACGCATAAGTTGAAAGATCATCTTTTTAGTTTTGAAAACACGATTGAAAGATTTAGATCACACACACGTTAAGGAGTAGATCCTCCTTTTGTTGTAGAAAATGTTCTTTCATATTTTCAATTTATTCTGCCGAATTTTGGAAAAGATTGGAACTTGTTCTAAATCTTTCTTAAGGCACCCTAACAACACGACAGGTTAGCTACTGAATTTATGTATTTACAGAGAATGCTAATTTTTCCCCAATTGAACCAATAAAATTCCCAATTCAATTAAGTTGTAGCGGAAAGGTAATTGATAACTTTATTGTTCGTATCATTTGGTTAAAAAAAAATCTATTTCGGCAGACATACTATTTTTATAGAGGCAATGTATAACTGAGCAAAGATTTGCGGATTTTGTTTTGTTTTTTTTTTTGCTGTGAATTGAGCATCCCCAAATATACAAAATATGTCCTCTCATTTTCAAAATATTATAACCAAAAAAAAAAAAAAAAGGCAAAGACGCCCCAATGTTCAAATACTTGTTTACCTTGAAAAATCCTAAATAAGTACTGAAGATACTACAGGAGTCGGACTGATATATTTTGAACGATAAATATTTCTACTTTTACGTATGTCGAACAGAAGAAAATGATGTTGTGGTTGTGGCGGATTAAGGCACAAACGCAGTCAACTCAACCCCAAATGCTAACACTAAACAAATTGTTTCTATACCTGAGCAAAATTCTCTTGAAATAAACTCTGCGCTTGTACAAATTAAAACAGACTGTCAATCCCACTCTGAGTGCCACCTAATCAGTGACAGTTGTCGACTCTAGCTCAGACCTAAGCACCGAAAACATTATACCAAGTCATATACATGTTTGTGAGAGAATAAATATGTTCAAATTCAAACATGCAAGAAAATTGGAATTTTTAAATAATAAATAACCTGTACAAATTGTGACTAGGATGGAGAGTTGTCTCATTGGCACTCATACCACATCTTCATCCTCTAATAGTGTTGAACTCATTGATTTATTTTTCCCAATTCATACATTATACAACACATTTTTTCCCCAATTGCCTAGGGCCCAGGCTCCATTTGAAAAGGGGTAGGAAAATCACTGTGTGTGTTTTATTTGTTTTCCTTTATTGATTTTCATTGATATCTCAGGCCATTGGTGTGTTCACTAGTCATTTTGGACCATTTATAGCCTACTTTGCAGTGTGAGTTGAGGATCCACCTTGACAATATGAACACAAACATGTTGATGTCGGGCATAATTACGACCATGACTTTTGACCTTCGTGTTTAATAGACCAAGGATCTCTAATCAGTAGACCCACTAGGTCTCTTTCCAGGATGATTTATGAAATCCATTTCACTTATTTTAAATACATTAGTGGAAATAACTGAACTCTCAAATGAAATCTCCAGACGGCTTTGGTCAAATTTAAGTTAAACATATTTGAAACAAATTAAAGTGATTGCTTGTAGCGAGATGTTCCTTCATAATTTCACTTTCATTAAAACTTTTACCAATGACAAAAAGACAAAACTAATTAAGATGCTCCATGCTGTTGATTTATATTTTATAGTTGAAGATTTAAAATATATTAACCTGAATTATTATTAAACATGCGTTACCTTAGGTAAGTTTACATGTGGCAAATCTTTCCTCCACAGCTTATAAAAATTTTTCTGATATCAAAGGCGACTGCGTTTGAGTAAATTCTTCCTTCATATGTTCATATATCCCTTGTTTGGTGAGGCATGGTGGCAGATGTAACTCACACTTGTCTGGCTGCATTTGTGCATACGTTGTTATAAAATCCTCAATCATACCATGGCACATTGAGTGGCCACATCAGTTCTACTTTCTTTATTGCCCTGGGAAGGAATAGTTTTTCACAATCTGAAATCAGAAAGAACTTTAAACAAATCTACTCCAAAATGGAATACAAAACGTCATTTATACTGCACTCGTTCTATTTGAGCAGTCAAAATGCGTTGACTATATTCTATGTCGTATACAGTCACTGACCTGATATCACTTTTCCTCATGAATATTTAAATAGAAATTGCCGAAATTATAATTAATTTTTCATACGACCTATTCAACCTGTTCTTATTTCCAATGTATACAACCGCTCAAACTTATTTCTTTTGCAATTTTAGAAAAAAAAAACATATTTCACTTGTTAATATATTTGATTTGCAATCTATAAATCATTATGTTGTATGCTTATTGTTAATTACTTAGTTCATTCTCAAACAAATTCGTTCACCATCGATTGCGGGTTTCAACAGGTAATGTACATTTCATCGTGTTGTCATGGTTGTATATTTCTCCGCCTGCATGATATGAAACCCTTTTATAAAAGGCGAAGATTCACAATATTTAAATCAAATAATAACATTACCACATTAGAAAAGAACAATTGATTTTTGTTTTTAGATTGCAGTATAAAGACAATAATAGTGCATTGACTTGACTATGTAATACTTCAAATATTTTGCCTAGGGCTGTTCCATAAAACATACAGCGGTCCAAGGAAGGCATTCATCAATCTATTGGTGGGTAAAAATACATTGAAAATTTAAGTGGTATTGCAAGTTTGCTAGTCTTATGCTGATAACCATGATTACCAAGAATCCAGAAATTCTATCATACATTTTAGTCAATGAATTGTCTTACCTTTCAAGTTCAAGAACAGTTAATGGAATGCAACAGCTTGAAATGGTTCAAATGGTAAAGGACAAGGTTCACGAAGCATCAAATACGGCCCTTGTTATATGCCAATTTTAAAATTTAACGATGGGTTTCCATTTCTCGCCGAAAGATAGTTGGATATATGTCTTTTATCGATATGATGTTTTTTTTTTTCGTTTTATTGCAATTCTTGTATGTCAAAATAAGTGTCCAAAATCGGATACGGTTACGGAAAACGCCGTTTTTGTAGATTTACATGCGAAACTCTGCAATTTTACTTTGGCCGCCACTCACGATCCACATTTTTAAAACTTTTATTACTGTTCATTCATTTGTCTAATTAAAACAAAAGACATTTTAGATCGTAGGTGGCGGCTAAAGTGAAAATTGAGTTCACAGGAAATGCCGATGTATCCATAATCCGGAAAGTGCAATAAATAATATGATTGCATGTATAGTTATCCGTATATGTATATAAATGTAAATTATAATAAAAGAGGTTAATAAAACCTTAAAAATGTTAAAAAAAATTCTTGACGCTAGTATAAAAAGTCCAAAAATCAAGTTGCAGACGACCATCGATATCCAGTCAGAATGTAAACACAACAGTAAACCGCTGTGATTATGTAAAATATTGCAAGAGACAAAGAAGGAATAGAATTCTGAAGATAGTACATATGTTCGAAATATAATCAGGATACAAAGAATAACTACAGTTTATATCAGAGTTGTCTTGATATGACAGTAACCGCTAAGTAAACCCCGCCGGCTTCACCGGCTCTCCCGGCAGACATCGCTGACGCTGTAACCTCAAGGAAGACAGCGTTAAACGAGAATGAATTACTTTCAAATTCCAAATTAAACAAATATAAATATAGTTTCAAAGTGGTACTTTAAATCAATTTCAGATTCCTCCGGACGAGGATGGTCTCCACGTCAGGAGAAAAGAAAAACAGGCAAAAGTTATACCCGTACAGTCATGTATTTGATGAGTACTGTTGTAAATTCCCGAAAAGCAAACTTTGATGTGTAATATTAGAATAGTAAATTTCGATTCATCATAAAAAGTAAATAAACTCGTCACATCTGACGTTGCAGCATTATCGAATTTTTAAATACACTTCTTATATAATTTTAACACTTACTTTAATGTTGTTGTTATAGCTCAATCGGTTAGAGCGTCGCTCGAACAAAAAATTTATTTTGACAGACTGGTTCGAATCCACCGCAAACTTTTTTCGTGTTTTCACCACATAAAGTTTTTGATTTTAAATGATTTAAGTTCTAACTTATCAACAAAAACAACTTGACAGAAATCTTGTAGGGTATAAAGTCAGTTGTAAACCTGTTTTAACTTTATTAACCAAAGTGATTTTTTGGGGAGGAGGGGTCCTGACCCAAAACAAAGACTTAACAATCTCTTCTTATATCCTTTTGAAATTATTAAAATTAATATTTACGATGACAATAGAATAAATTCAATCGGCATTGAAACTTATCGTGAAACCTACTCAAATATAATCACGTCTGTCGGTCTGTTTGTCAGTGTATCTGTATAGTTATTAAAACGCTTTTTGTTTGTTTATAAGCTAGATCTAATTGCCAGGAATTTTGTTGCATTTTTACTTGACTTGATTGTTGGTTCCTTTACGTCCAGTGGCAAATATTTCATGCATGTTCAGGACGAGATCAAATTAACAATAAATACAATCGGTAGGTCCTGTATTTGAGGTCGTTCGGGATGAAGGTCGGGGCAATTTGAACTGCCACTGGAAAATGAGGGTATATAGGATAAGGGCCGAAATTATGCCTTGCAACAAGTCACCTATGGACCCTTCACAGAGTTGTAACAAGGGTTCTTTACGTTTAAAGAGCATGACACTCTCTTTACACGAGGCATCGGATTTAACGTCCCCATTCTGACCGGACGTGACTGCGAACTTGTACATCCCGCACAGCCAAACGGACGCCCCACTTTGACGAGGGTTTTACCGCCGGTCGGAGGAAGACCAATGGTGACCATATTTCTATTCCCCAGTCACCCTTGGGGATACTTGACTGGACAAGGTACAGGAACATTTAAAGAATACTTGCACTCTTCGATATAATTTACATCAAAAAGTCAATTTTTAATATCTCTCTTGTTTTATTCCGTCATTGAACTTATAAGCAGAAAAGCATTACCAGGTGGAGTTTTTTGGGGATGGGATGTCATATTACAGCTCCTGACATTGATATGTAAATATGCTACTTTGTTTCAGGTATGGCAGAATGCTGAATTTCCTGAGTTAGGAAAGGTCAAGGGTGCCGATCGTTTGATATTCTCGCTTAACTGATTTTGATTTGTGTTCACTCCACCTTTTAGTTTTAAAGTGAATTCCTTTTCCTAGTCATTATATTAGAATTATTTAGAGTAATCAGATCGAAAATTTTCCCACCCTGCCTCCCTTTTAATTGTTTGAAAATTATTATTATTTCTTTTACTATTTTCTGTATCTTTATTTATTTTTTTTTTTTTTGTTTTGCATATTTTGCATCAGTAACTTATGAGGCGGATATTTATTTTGTGGCCCGCCATTATGTGTATAATACTAGATTAGCTGAATAAGTATATTAGTATTTGTATATGTATTGGTATTTGTTCTTTATATTATTGTAAACACATGTATGTAAAGATTTGTGTTTTCAGCCAAATAAATTTATTATTATTACACAGTCTTTTATGAATCCAAAAGTTATTGTTTTGTTATACACGGTATAGTCCTCATTTAACTCTAACAAAACTGGCACAGTAGTTTTCCTTCTTTAATGTCAAATCACAATAACGATTTCCCAAGTTACATTGTAACATTCCCTGCTATTTGTAGATGGTTCTGGTTCGTTGAATTTTTGTTTCTAACAGATGGTGTTGTCGAAAAGTGGCAATGTGTCTTTCAAAGGCTTTTAAATTTGTGGCTCTGAATTGGCATAAGTTGCTTAAAAACGGTACTATTTATTTTGGAAGCCTCAGTAAAGGCATCAATGGTAATCTTTGTGCAGCTTAAACTCTGGTTTCTCTAGAAATAATGTAGATTTTCAAATAATAAACATTTAATAAACTCGAACAATACTTGTAACAAGAAACAATAAAATAAAATCTGATTCAAACATGCAAGTCTAAAATCTTTGAGATCAAATTTTTGGAGAAGGTTTCATCTCGACTAGATTTCATGAAAAAGTACTGATTGAACACACAGTTACTGTTTACAAATGTAGAGATTTATAGAATGCTCCTTGTAGCCTATCTATTGGTGTTCCTCTTTGCAGAGGCGTAAACATTTAAGACATCTATCTTTGCTAGTGGAATAAGGGTATCAATAGGGTCTGCATTTTCATTTCTCAAAATAAAGTTGTGTAATCCGACACATGACGTAATAACGGACGGTATTGTCATATGTAGTGACATGTCTAGGTATTTTAGTCTCCTGGATTTCACTTTAATTTCTGTGATTAAAAGATACAAATATCTTTAGTTTTAACACATTTTGCAATCTAGCTTAGTTAAGTTATTTTTGGATAGATATTTTTTTTTAATTTGAAAAATTCAGGATAGTTCGGGAAACATTGTTTCTAAATGTAGACACATTTAATTCACGTGAGAAAAGTAATAGACAATAAGATAACTGCATAGAAATTAAAACGTTTCTTTCGTCCTTATAGATATATTTATTCACGTTCCCATAACAGAATATTTCACATTCACAAAAAGAAAGCAATATTTAATGCAAGCACATATTTTAGTGAATTTAATGTATAGTTTTCCTATTATTGTGTACAAAAACTCATAAGCTTTACCTCCTTCTAAGAGAAATTTAACTGTTTTACTCACCTTTAGATGTAGACGCCAACAGCTGATTAGGTGAAATCAAACTTCTTGACACAGATGACATTCCACTCGGTGTTAACCTGCTTGGAGTACTCTGGTTACTTACTGGAGTGTTCATATTTCATGGATGATGGAGATGCAACAAACTTAAGCTTATATTAAGATCAAAAAGGGGGAGGGCGGGGTTATACATTACGTAATTTATGCGCAGGTAGATTCGACAGATAAGAACACAACCAATTAAAACATTCATATTTAATTGCACACCTTAATACGCCGTCCATATGAAGCCACACCTTAATTTAAGTATGTTAACTGATGCATTAAACTATTCAAATCAATTCACAGTTCATTAATTTGAACTGAATTTCTTAACCCATAAACGTAATTTCTTCAAATATCCAGAGACCAGATTCTTTTTTTTATGTGGCTATTTGCTTCTTCAAAATCAATTTTGCCTTTTGTGTTCTATAAAGTTTTATTTCACTAAATCATTTCGAAAGATTTTTCAAATCAAATATTTAAACAGGTATTGTGGCGTCCATTTTCTTGATCTAGTATACATTAGGGTTTCGGGGCCTGCTCAAGACTGCCTCTGGGTGCGGGATTCTCCCCTGTTGAAGACCCATTGATGGCCTTGGGCTGTTTTATACATTTTGGTCGGGTTGTTGTCTCTTTGACAAATTCCCCGTTTCCATTCTTATTCAATATTAGATGAATTCAATAGTAAATGATTTATAGATTTCGGATAAGTATGACCTTTTAATTACTTGAAAGATAGAATAATTATATACAAAAACACATACAGAGACCTACGGCTGTGCATATGCGAGGATGAATTTCACGTTTTTTCTTTATGAAATAAATTAAATTGTCCGACATACCATTCCATAAAATCAGTTGGCTGATTACTGCAGTCCGTAATATTTTTAAAGAAACGTTAAAAGAGAGTTCGTTTACACATTTTTTATTGTTTTCTGTTGTAATTTAACTTGCTGATGTATAAGACACAATGTTTCTAATTGCTATGGTTCGTGTTGAAGGCCGTAGTAGAAATTATAAGTGCTTAATTTATTTACATTGTGTCTTGGAGGAGGATTTGTCTCATTGGCACTTATTCTACATCTTCTTATTAGTAAATTTAATTCAATAAATATAGATGCATTCGATATTTCTTTTTAGTTCCAGTCGAGAAAAAGACTGTATAGAGATCACAAATTCTACAAAAAGGACAATTATGTAAAATCTAAAACTTCAAAGGAATGGGAATTTGAAATGTGCAATTTTAAAATGATTCTTGGTTTAAGATTTGTATCATAAACTTCTCGAACATATTTTCCACAAAAACTGAATTGTAAAAATATATACGGTTTGTCGTTGATTCCTCTGTCAATTATTTTCCTTAGAGCAGTGCGTATATAACATTAACTGATCAGTCATTCGGATTTTAACCAACCTTGAAAATTTACCGCGAGGCAAAACTTTAAAAAAATCAATGTATTAAATTGCATCAGAATTACTTCAGTGCAAACAGGATTCCTAAACTCTTCTTCTCATTGCCAGTTTTCAAGTTTTGTTTTGTTTTGAGTTTTCGGGGGATGGTGCTGGTCGGGGTTGCCTGTATATGCATATATACGCAAGTTTGATAGATCTGTTATTGTAATCCGGTCGCTACAACTTTAAGTCATCACTATAGATACATGTATGTATAAAAATAAGTACACCGAGTTCGTACAAGGCAAAGCTCTAGGTCTTTGGTGGATTTTTACTTATATAAATATAGTGGTAACATTAAATAGATATGAACATGTCAATGTTAGTATCTATCTTAGTTATATACTAAGATACGTGTCTATAGACTGACTCAAGAATGGTCTGATACGTCATGTCATAAGATGTAGACCACCCTATGACATGTTTGAGGGGATAACATACTATCTCTATTTTAACATAAAAACGACTGTAATAATTCAGTGTGAACAAATTTGAAATTTCTTTAGATTCTTCTTTATGAGTTGGGGGAGGGTGAACATGGATTTGTGAGCATGACAATAACTAATAAAATAGATAATTGAGCCCATTAAAAGACGAAACTAAATAATATGTACGCCTAACTACAGAGCACAGGAGGGTTTAGTTTTCAAAAAGTAAAGATAATAACTCTTCCGAATAAAGGTAACCTGCTACCCCGATATCACCCAAAGCAAAATATAATGGTCTTCTCTTTATGTTTTAGGTGATTCCGTTCAATATTAGATCAAAGTAATCCAAAGTAGTAAAAGGATTTTTTTATCATTCCTAATTTATTTTAGATAATGAAAATAATCATGTTTTCATTTTATGATATTTATAAAAGTTTTAAACCACATCAGAATAACTAAAATGCAACACCGTTTTCTTCAAAGAAACATGATATTTTGATATCAATTGTGAAAAAAAAAGTTTGAAACATACTGCTAGCATAATTCATTTGTGAAAAACAAATACTTATTGTTTGATAATGTATAATTTGAGTTGTGAATCTTATTTTTATTCGTGATGAATCTGAGATGAAATGTTGCCTGATCGATAAGAATCCATAAAACACCATGTATACATTTAAAATTAGACTAGTTTTGACACGTAAAAATTCCCAAATAGACGACAGGAAATGATGTTTTTTTTAAGTTGTAGGAACACCCTTTATTTAATATATGAAGTATTATAAACTTTTACTTTTTGTCCTATGACTTTCTAAACTTTTTGTTCTTCATCCTCAATTTAGGTCTTTTAATGCCGTTATCAAACCAGGTCTTCTTTGCAAGCATTTAAAATATGAAGCTATACCAAATTTTAATCATACAAATATTTTTTTTATGTACCATGTGTACAGTAAAATAGAAATACATTTCATTACAAATCATTTAATTTAGATTGATTGTTGATTGATTGTTGGTTGCTTAACGTCCAGTGGCAAATATTTCATGCATTTTCAGGACGAGAACAAATTAACAATAAATACAATAGGTAGGTTCTGTAAGAGGGCGTCCGGGATTAAGGTCGGAGAAATTTAGACTGCCACGGGAAATGAGGGTATATTGGATAGAAACAGAAATTTAGCCTTGCAACAGGTCACCTACGGACCCCTCAAAGAGTTGTTGCAGGGTTCTTAACGTGCAAAGAGCGTGGCACTCTCTTTACACGAGGCATCGGATTTAACGTCCCCATTCTGACCGGACGTGGCTGCAAATTTGTACATCCCGCACAGCCAAACGGACACCCCATTTGACGAGGGTTTTACCGCCGGTCGGAGGAAGACCAATGGTGACCATACTTCTATTCCCCAGTCACCATTGGGGTCATTTAATTTAGATAGATATCATATAATTCACCGTGTCATTTTTGACACGGTGGATCATTTTATAATTATTGTTATATTGTTGTCGTGTACATGCATTATACAGGAAAGACCGATGACACGGTTTATTCCGTGTACGTCAATTTTGTATGCACTATAAAGCCTTGTACTTTGTGTGTAATATTTATATGAAAAAGCTGAAGAACAGAACCATCATTTCAATATTCAAAGAAAACAAGATCGGTATGTATCAATACTATTAGTTAGATATGTTTTAAGAATAAGGATTTAAGCTAAATTGACACGAGAAAGGGTCGTAACATGTGAGCTTTAGCACTATCTTGGTGTACGTCACCAATCTTTTCATCTTAAATTACTCGATCAAATTCAATCATAGTGTTTGAAAATCCTTTTTATCACTATTTTAGATCAAACAATATTTGACGAAGTAAAATTTCTCCCGGGGGATTAAGGCATCACTGAGGAGCTAGGAATTTCTTTCAAAACAAATGCAGGACTTCAATGACGTAAGCAAGCTTTCTAAAGCAGGATATATATAGTGAAATTGGAGATAGGGGTGGGGTAGGTTGAAAAAGGCAGGCCATGAGTTTTAGTAAAAAAGCAGGATGGATATTTCTGAAAAAAAGAGTGAAGATAAACTGAACTAATAAAAATTACAGTACCGAATAGAGTAAATAAAAATTGGAAGGCAGGACAACATTTCCTCCCTCCAAAAACAAGAACGTATCAGCTGGTATAAGTGCAAAAACATAGTTTAAGGAAGGCACCTTCAATAGTACTGATTGAAAAATGTAAAAAAAAGAATAAAGACTTTCCACCACTAGATTATCTGCAGGTGATATATTTATTTTCTTATTATTTAATGTTATGGTAACTCGAATAATTCAAGCCCTTTCCGTGTCCGATTTTCTACCACAAGAAGAAAGGAAGGCGTTCAGGCGTTGATTTAGCCATCGTAGATCAGTTGAATATAACGACAGAATTATTCGGGTCAATGTTATGGAGACGCTTATATACTTATAATGCTACACCGACAAAGACGTCACAATAATAAAATACAATGGATTTCAATTGTTATTATACTCAACACTATAAAATGTATATCTTGTAGTTTTGTGTTGTGCATTATAAAATGAAGTACATTTTCGACGAATTTATACGAAAAACGAATAAAAACAGTGAACATCGTCACAATGTCAGTATTTTTCAGCAACTGTTTCTTAAAATTTTCGCCTCATACCAGCCAAAACATGCATAATGAACAGATGAAATTCCAGAGCCCAAATAGAAAATTTTACTTCAAAAATGCATTTCTTACTACTTTTATGTCACCCTTTGAAAAGGGGACATATTATTCTACGAATTCTTCTTCCACACTTTTGTCCAGCCAAGTTCTCGGAGGTGCCTTGACCTACATTGATTAAACTGCTCCATAATGACAATCACCATGTGCAGATGTGTACCTTGGGTTTGGAATTTTCAAGATGGCCGCCGTTACCTTGGAAACGGCAAAATGTGAAAAACCGAATTATGGTCCAAATTAAATGAAACTTTAAGAACTTTATAACTCATCCTTCGAAAGCGTGTCATCCATCTTAAGAACTTTCAAAATGGCTACCGTTGTCATGGAAACAGTCCAAACGCGAAAAAACAAAAATAAATCCTTAATTAATTCATAGAAAATCAATCGTTACAGATACGACCCCAAACCTGCACCTGCGTAACAATACTACGAACTGTAACATTCATTGCAGTTGGAATTTTAAGATTGCTGCTGTTACCATGGAGATAAGGCTAAAAGTGCAATATTGACCCATATGGGAAAAACGTCAAAGTAACATTTTCTTACAAATTGTAAGCTCATTCCCGGTTAAATGCTATTGAAATGTCATCTGTCTTTGAAATTTTCAAAATGCCGCCGTTGCCATGGTAACAGCAAAAAAAAAAAAACAACATAAAACACCTCGCAAGTTTGAGGCAAAATTCTGTAATCAAGAGTACGTGCATACGATCAAATACAAATCTGTGCTGCAAAACATCTTCTAGAATATGCTAGAAGACAACGAATATATAATTTAACTTAAAGTCCACGATAATATATTTGAGTATCACGTGACGCCACCTTCTTCGTCGCGCGAGTGTCTAATTTAAGTTTCAAAAGAATCCCCAATCTATGTATAGACATCAATCTTATTTTACGAGAAGAGAAAAGGGGGGGGGGGATCAAAGGCATGTATAATAGATGTGCCATTTGACTTTGGAACACGCAAAATGATTGCTACTATCGTGACAATGTCCAGTACGGGGTGACATCCTCCGATATTGCTTGCAATAGCAAATCTAGTTTTAACTTGTTTTTAAAATTATATCCCCCCTTTTTCCACCATAATTGTCTGTTCCGCTTTATCGATTATATATGTCTGATTCCTTAGACGAGGGGGAAACATATCCGGCTTGTAATTTAGTGACCGGGTTCGTATCCCGCAAGGAATTAGAATATCGGGTTTAAAAAAAATGTAATTTCCATTTTAAATAATTTCACTTTAATTTAATTCTTTAAAAAAAAGGTGACCAATTTTGCGGTTTCTGAAGGTCAAATAAAAAATTTCGTAACTCAAGTTTTACACAATTTTATTTGTTTTCCTATCAAATTTTAGCTGATTTTTATAAAAGCAAAGATACCTTAGTTGTTTTATTAGACCACGAAGATCAACCACCAAATACACAACTGTCATTTTAACGTGGAGCTGCAATTTTTTGAGGTTTCATATGAGCCCTTGATGAAATCTGTCAATAGTCAAATGAAATTAAGGTTTGAATCCAAATTTCAGTCATAAAAATGTTTATGACCCGGATGCTTGTTTTAACATTTTCTTTCATTTTTTTTTTTTTAGATTTTCTGTACTATGCAGAATGTCCTCAGAACTTGTATACTGTCCGCACTGTGAATCACACTTAGCTGAAAGAACATATAGAAGACACAGAAGCGAGTTCTACGACGCGGCTTCTCAATTATGGGAAAATAGCAGAGATGATGATTTTGAAGCCCCAGAAACAAAAACGGAATTTGATGAATGAAAACGATCTTTGTCCTGGATTTAATAAAAACAGCAACAGCGAAGAAGTAGAAACAAATACAGAATTTTCGAAAAATTTCGACAATCAGAACCAAGCATTTGATTTCGACGAAATTGAACTAGAACCAGTTTTAAAGTTCATAGAAGAGAAGATTGAAGAAATCTGGGAAGATGTCACGTTGGACGATATTTCTCAAGATTTGTCAGAGGAAATTGAAACTTCTGAAAATGAAGAGAAAGCATTCACAAAAGCAATTGCACATTGGACTGTTTGTGAGTTCATGGTCAGTATGCTTCAACATTTCAAATACTGCAATTGGATATCTCTTGACATTTCTTCGCGCAATGCTTGCAGCCTGTGGAATGATATGACCTACATGTTGATTCTCTCAAAAGTAATCCCTAAAACCACTTACAATCTTAAGAAGTCACAAGGAAGCTTGGTAGATGACTTTGTGAAATATGTTGTGTGTCCCAAGTGTGAAGCAATATATCGGCGATCTGAAGGTGAAGAAATAGTAAAATGTACCTCTATTGAATATCCAAACCATCCACAAAAGAAATTTAGACAAACATGTGGCGCTAATTTGTTTAAAGAAGTCATACTAAAGGATGGAAAGAAACGGAGATATCCAATTAGAACTTTCTGTTTTCGATCAGTGAAGAAGACGCTGCAACATTTTCGCAGTAGACAAGGATTTCAGCAGAAATGTGAAGCATGGAGAGAACGCACGTACATACCGGTATGAAGAATGTTTAAACATTTTTTTTAAATAATTAACTATCCCTTGATAGGGATTTAACTAGTATATTATAACACGTTAATATCCATCAGTTAAACTGTTTTTTTGTTCCTGTATATTACAATTTAAGGATAAAAAGGCAACGCAATGTACAAGTGTAGTAGTAAACTATTATCTTCAATCTCTCATGGATCTTCAATATAGAATTAAAACTTATACGTACACGTATGTGTATCATTGCTAAAACATGTTTACCTATATCTGTGCTTACAACAAAGGTATTTGCATATCATTTTCATATCATGACAGGTTATATCTAAAGTATAATTTATGTTATAACAGGGAACATTAAGAGATATATACGATGGCAGAGTGTGGAAATCATTTTTGACATACGAGAGGCAACCATTTCTGGATTAACCGAGACGATATGCTCTCCAACTTAACGTTGATTGGTTCCAGCCTTATAAGCATTCCCCATACAGCGTAGGGGAATTTACTTCAGTCTATTGGGCATTCCAAGAAATGAACGATACAGAAAGGAAAACGTCATTGTAGCTGGTATCATCCTCGGACCTCACGAGCCTTTGATTTTACCTTAAATCGGTCATTTGTTCTAGATCATTTTATTAGATGTACTGAAAGTGTTATCAGATGTAAACATGACCCAACGGCAGCTTTGTTGAAAATTTTACATTTTTCAGTTAATTTAACCACTTTTTGGATAATTGATTTCGATAAAACCTTAAATCGACCATATTCGAAAAACAATTGTATAGAACGTAAAACCTAACCTGCCATCGGATTATTGATGATTATCTACATTTCACTGTCAACTTGACCACATTTTCGATATTTGTATTTGATTTTACCGAAAATCGGTCATTTGTTCCAGATTATTTTCTTAGGTGTACTAAAAGTGTTATCAGATGTAAACATGACCCAACGACAGCTTTGTTGAAAATTTTACATTTTCAGTTAATTTAACCACTTTTGGATAATTGCATTAGATGAAACCTTAAATCGAACATATATTATAGATATTTGTATAGAATGTACACCAAACCTGCAATCGATGTATTAATAATTTTCCACATTTTACTGTAAATTTTACAACTTTTTGATAGTTGTATTTGATGTTCGTTAATGTTAATGCAAACACAAATGATACACAGCGGTTCTTAAGGCCGTCCTCTGAGGATCAATCAAATAGGGAACCAATATGTTATCAGATCATATTTGCGGACCGGTGATAATTGGTATGTGGATAGGGAGATACATAGTGCACCATGTCTGTTTAAGTTACCCACATGTTAGATAAACACATAATTTGGAATCCCGATGTAATTAAGTAATGTAATAACCATTTATACATTTTAACCTGAACCTCACAGGTCTATAGACCTTTACCGAAATTATCATTCTCCTGAAATACGTTGACCTCCTGTTATTTACCTTATCAAAGTTTTTGTATTCCTTTCTTCCTCTTTATTTCTCTCTCCATGTGAGTTGACTTGGCAAGTTCTAACGAACTCTTAAATTTATTTAGTAAATATGAACCTAATTACCATGACATTATCTAAATGCGGTTTCCAGGGCATCCAACTAGTCTCTTTATAGCCAAGAAATAAAATCTGTTTTCATCTTGACATAATCTGCGGTCTACCTTACTGTAGATTCACAGAGTCCAGACCTACTGGCGATAGATCTGTAGCAATCTTATTTTAAATATCATGTTGTTATCTGATCCTGTCTCTGAAGCGATATTTACTCACTTCCTCCTTAGTATAGTATCATATTATAAATCTTTACCCATGTAAAATGTCTATTTTTCATCAATTTTGCTAATAACAACTTTGATCAGTCTATATCTCGGGCACTTTGCCATCACCACATGTCCTACTCTAAACTCGTTGAAGGGTTTTCTGGGTTGCACTGTATTTGAAAAGTTAAGAACATTTCCGGTAACCGGAATATCAAATTGAAATTGAAATACATGTATGTTTAATTTCGGAATTTTGATTACCTTTACTGTAAAATATCGAAATGATCATAATATTTCAAAGATATTTTAGATCACATTTTGTACATACTTATTTATGCTAAGTAAACCAAATTTTCAAACACTTCATTTAAATAGGCCGAAAAGGGCCCTTAAATAGCTCACCTCCTCCAAATGAATGAATTTTATTATTTTGTCTTCTACATGTAATAAGTATTTTAAAAGCGATTAAATGTCTCACCATTATCTGCATGTATACCACTGATGGATGGTCCTAAAAATTTAAAGTAAAACGAGCACCAGGACAACTTGTTCCATGCAAATATGATCAGTCCAGACTTATCAATGAAAGAAAATTATACCACATTTTTTGATTAAAAATACCCTTAACATTCTTATATTTAAGCCCTTGCTTACCTAAGAGAAACATGTAAATTGAATAATCGAAAACTGTATGAGGCTAAGTTTCAGGAAGATGTGACACCACTTTCATGGAAGAAAGCTTCAAACTATACTCATACTGATGCAGGGCATAAAAGTATGAATGAGCTTTCACACCGCAAAGCAACCCAAGTGCCTACCCTGCGCGTTGATTTGTCTCTATTGCAGGTAGGTCGGCCGGAATCAAGATTTCGGACAACTCATCTATTGTAATTATTTCATGTCTACCTTGTTTTGTGAGCAAAGTGACTGACACTATTTTTGTTTCAAATAATTGCCTAACAACGTTTATTTCTCCGTTAGAAATTGCTAACTTTAGTTCTTCCTTGCCACTCTGATATATAGTATATTTACATATTATACAAAGTCATTTAACTAATATTGTTGAATCTGTATACCCTAGATGATGCTACTTATTTGAGATGTTATGCCCGTAAAATCTTTTGCGAGAATAGATTTATTATAAGTATTCCAATGCCGTTCTTTGATTAATACCGGGTCATGGTCGATTACTCGTATAACGCATACCATATACGAGTTGTCGAATATTACCAGGTATCATTCATTGTAAACCGAACATTGCTAAAGACTAGAATGGGATTTTGTATCTTTTTTATTTTCTGTAAAACACTTGCTTTCTTTATTACAGTGTAAAAACCTTGTTTTTGTTTAATTTCTTTATATAAATTCTAGGTACCGCATGCCGTAACAACGACAATTATTGGTACGGCGTCTGTCGTACCGGCCGCTACGCCCTGGTGTCGACATTCTTCAAAATACGTTAGGCTAAAGCTCCCTCTGGTGAATATTAGACGAACACAGTGAGATTTTTGTTGTACTCTCATTCTGCTTGCAACATTTCTGCTTCCCTTTTCATTGCTTAATATTATTCATCGGTACTTCTCTGTCATTTCTATTTTCTTTCTTAAAAAAAGGTTTCGCAAATTCGCAAAATTATTAAGTAAACAAGTTATTTAAAATGAGAACTAGGAATAAATTTGAATTTCTTGATCGTAGCAAATTTGGTTGTTGAATTCAACACTCTACTATTAACGTTCGTAGGCAATCATTTTCCTTTAAGGTGGCAGTACAGTTAACAATGATTTTCTGAAGATATTTCTTTTGATCACATAATTATGAAATATGTATTATTCTGCACAGTGTGTAAAAATTCCAGTCATTATCATATTACAACTTAAAAGTGAATCTTTAGATATACAAATTTGTAAACACTTAGGTGTTAAGTATAATAAGTACTACAATCTAGACATGGACATTTTTTGAATTTATTAAGTAACTTGGACATTGAGTTTTGCTGAAAATGATTCCAACGATGGTTCACTTTAAGAAATAGTAAATGATGAAAACCAAAGAGTATCTTTTGCAGAATTATCAATAATACCTGACTCAACATCTATTTTACCAAAATCAGAAATTCATCAATAGTGTCATCACAAGCATTAATTCTCTCAACAATATGCTGCTCATTTCATTTATGCTTTAATTTACACAATTCTTGTTTCAATATCAGTTTGTGTTTTTAGATTATTTATTTGCACATGACAATTATTGTTAATGTAACCACTACATCCAGCTATCTTGATCGTTATGTCTATAATTGATGACGAACAAGCAAATGGTACTGCTGCTACACTGTCAGCTCTTACACAAATCCAGGAATAACTGTGGAACAGTTTTACCAATTCAAGTGCTGAAAATACAAGTGAAATAATATCAATTTTCATGGTAATGCTAGTTTATTCATAATTATGGTAATGCTTAGGTAAATGATTTACCTGAAAGTGTATTCAATTATTTGTCATTTGAATTTTTATATAGCTTTATAATTGTTTTTCTTAAGGAAGATCAGTTGTAGATGGTTCACCTTTAATCATCTCCATCAGTTCGGTTCCTTGTTCCTGGCCTCAACAGCCCTAATTGCCTTACGTTTCAGGGCCTTGATGATGGTTGAAGACTGTGTATATCATTTCTGATTTGATATTTTACGGGGCTAAACTTCCCATTTGATAGCAAAGACAAAGCAGTGTTAACATTTGCTAAAGAAATTTTATTGTTGTCCTCTGTGTTCCAACTAGATGCTTGTGATGACTGTAAAAGAAAGCAAAAATCAATAGATCAAAGTATTGATTGATTGTTGGTTGCTTAACGTCCAGTGGCAAATATTTCATGCATATTCAGGACGAGAACACGTTAACAATACATACAATAGGTAGGTTTTGTAATAGAGGCCATCCGGGATGATGGTCGGGAAATTTGGACTGCCACTGGAAAATGAGGATATATTGGATAGGGACGGAAATTTAACCTTGCAACAGGCCACCTACGGACCCCTCATAGAGTTGTTACAAGGGTTCTTAACGTGCAAAGAGCGTGGCACTCTCTTTACACGAGGCATCGGATTTAACGTCCCCAGTCTGATCGGACGTGGCTGCGTACTTGATACATCCCGCACAGCCAAACGGACGCCCCACTTAGGCAAGGGTTCTACTGCCGGTCGGAAGAAGACCTGTAGTGACCATATTTCTATTCCCCAGTCACCCTTGGGGAATAGATCAAAGTAGATTAAAGTGGTAGTTGTAAAGTGTAATGCATTTATCAATAAAGAAAGTGGACACTTTTATTCTGATATAATTATCTATACCAAAAAATGTCATTTTTAAGGTACCCCAAGGGTGACTGGGGAATAGAAGAATGGTCACCATTGGTCTTCCTCCGACCGGCGGTAAAACCCTCGTCAAAGTAGGGCGTCCGTTTGGCTGTGCGGGATGTACAAATTTGCAGCCACGTCCGGTCAGAATGGGGACGTTAAATCCGATGCCTCGTGTGAAGAGAGTGCCACGCTCTTAGCACGCTAAGAACCCTTGCAACAACTCTTTGAGGGTCCTTAGGTGACGTGTTACAAGGCTAAATTTCTATCCCTATCAATATACCCTCATTTCCCGTGGCAGTCTAAATTTCTCCGACCTCAATCCCAGACGCCTCTATTACAGAACCTACCTATTGTATTTATTGTTAATTTGTTCTCGTCCTGAATATGCATGAAATATTTGCCACTGGACGTTAAGCAACCAGCAATCAATCATTTTTAAGGTAGCATCTAATACATTATCTTAAAAAGTGGCTGAATCTTGAAAAAGTAAGTGGTAGATTTCAGGTTACAACTTCTAAATATATTTGGAAAATAATAACCGAATTAAGGCAACATCTAAAAAAAATTAAAAATGGTCGAATTTTTATCAAATGTTGCAAAATTATATAAAAGAACCAGATCTGATATAATAATCTGCTAAAAGTGACCGATATAAAGAAACATCTAATATAACTATCAAAAACGGGTCAAATTTACTGTAAAATGTAGTAACATGATGAATAAAGCAGTGGCAGGTTTTACTGTTTCTTTTAATAAAATTATCTGGAAAAATCACGACCGATTGAAGGTAACATCAGATACAATATTAAAAAGTTGTGAAATTAACTAAAATGTTGTGAATTCTTAATAAAGCAGTGGTTGTTTCAAAGTTGTATCTTATAAAAATTGGTTGAATGTTGAAAACGAATGTAGAATGTTGATAACAAATGTTGAAAGTTGAAGACCGGATGTTGACGATTGAAAACGAATGTTGAATGTTTAAAACGAATTTTAAGGTTGAAAACGATTGTTGAATATTGAAAGTTGAATGTTGAAAATCGGATGTTGATTTTTGAAAGCGACTGTTCAAAGTTGAAATCCGAATGTTGAATATTGGAAAGGAATATTGAATTTTGGAAACAAATCTTGAAACCGAATGTTGAATATTGAAAACGAATGTTGGAAGTTGAAATCCGAATGCTGAATATTAAAACAAATATCGAATGTTGAAAACGAATGTTTAATGGTGAGAATGAAGAAAACAAATGTTGAAAATCGAAAAAGAGTGTTTAAAGTTGAAAATCAATGTAAAGAACGAATTCAATGCATAAAAGAAAAAATAAACTCATTGATAACATTGGAACATGAAAGTCTACGTATTTTAAGAGACAATGAACAGGTAACTCAATTAAAGTAGGGACTATTTGAAATTTAGAATTTTTTGTCAAAGATTAAAGGTTTTGCGACTGTATCTCGTTGGAAAAGAAGCGAATTTGAACAAACTAATGGAAAAGTCGGAAAAGCAGAGCCCCGGCGATTGGAAAAAATCGAAATACGCATACGCTATAAGTGCCATGAAAACAAATATAGGAATGACCAAAGATTGCATTGATATCTTGCTAAGAGTAAGACTACATGGTCGGGTGTTATAATTATGATTGATTGTGTTTTTGAAAATAGTTTTAGATGGATCTTACACTTGTTACATCAATGGTCATTTCAACAACCATAAAGACACCAATATAAGTGTATTCTGTGACAACCTACCCTTTGACAAAAGAAATTGGTTCTCTCTCTTCTTAGATGGCAAGATATCTCAAGATATAGTCCATAAGGTGTCTTCCATGGTGGATATTATTCACATAGCATACAGCCCTGATGAGAAAAGAAGTACAAGGCAAGTACTTCACCTTTTAAAAACATAATCTTTTAATTTGGAGTATTAGCAAAATCCGTAATAACAAATCCTGTCAAAATGACACAAAGAAAGTTCTATGGTAGCCATTTCCATAGTATAGTTACACATCTGGCTGAAACATACAGGATCATGAACACAAAATCTGTTTGGCTAAAATGAGAAGAGATCCTTTGGACTTCTTAGAAGAATGTCAACGACCACATCAAATATAAAACAAGGTGATTATATTGACAATGCTATAATAAGATACAATTGTCATTCACAAGCTGTTGATAGACTAGACTCATTACAAAAACAGGAATGGGAAATAAGTCGCTTAGCTAAACTCCTACCCGAAAGAACAAGTTCTATTTTTACAAAAGACATCTTAATGAACAAATCATCTTTGTATCAAGTGCATTTATTAAGGATTGCTGAATTAGTTAAACCTGGAGAATGGTGATCTTTACTAAGAAAGCTGACGCTTTGTTGTTTATTTGAAGGTGAAGAACATGATACAGAAGACCGGGTCATGAACTAGTTCATCAATATTATTGAATGGAGACTCTTGATCATGAATTTGAATGATACTGCGAAAGAGGAGATTTTAAGCAGCTTCAAATCGACTGCAAGGCAGGCATTAGTTTCCTACTAGATCACTCAATATTCAGCAGATACTTGTTAAATTCCTTTTGCTAACAAATCACCTTCTTTCACCAGATATGTCACTGAGAGCATAAGACGATGCCTTTATCAATACCAAAGATAGACCAGGAAAGAACAAAGAGGCAGACCTGGTCCAAAAACGTTGTATCGGACACAAAAAAATTTAATAAGGAGTCTATGTACGATCACAGAGCAATCAATTACTGTTTACAGCGAAATTTACAGTAAACAAACTTAGCTCAAATAATCAAATTGCTTTTACATTTCAGAAAATTAAATAATGTTATAATTGTTTTGCAACAGTGAATACTATATAAGCAATATCCACATATTATTATTAAAGGAGCCAAGAAAACAGAAAAGATGGTTTCTACAGCAACATTTAGCTTGTTATTCTTCCCGAAATTTAATTTAAAAATTTAGAATGGGTCACAGATGAAAACCTCACTTGCACATAACATTCAAAGGGACATATCTCAGGAACAGTAAAAGTGTCATTCTTATTCAAATTTAATTCTTTTATGTCTTATTAAGCATTGTGTTTAATTTTCATAATATTTGGTTAAGGCGAATAAAGTTTTAAAAATTGAAAACAACACGTTTAATAATTTCTTGCGTCCGAAGCGCTTTTCTGGATTTACCTTCATCAGGAACGCTCAAAGCCAAACATTTGAAACCCGAAGATGTATAAGTACCGAAACCGTTGAAGAGCTATATGTCAAAAATACCTAAAATAAATAGCCAAATATTAGAAACCAAGTGTGAGACATACAGATGGACTCGGAAGTGACGTATTGCCCCATCCAGTGATAACAGGAGAATACACCCATTGCTTGCTGCTGGTTTGTTATTTTCCTTTCATTATTTGTGTAAATGATCTTTTGCAAATTTTATTGGCTCATACAGACCAATAATATGTATGTGATAGGGGCTTTTAATTGTCATCAAATATTGCAATTTATTTCGAAAATGTTCTGAATAACTTGTTTCAATGCAATTGCTTTACACCAGTCTATAAAGTCTTTTCTCATTAAAGAGAACTACTACAAATCAAGCAAATAAAGAAATTTTGGAAGAAATATTTCGTGAGATCATGAGGTCCATAGGAAAAGTAAGTATAGAAAAACACATTGCTGCCAGTAGCAGAACAAACCTGGACCGACAAGTGATACAGTATGCATTTAAATTTTGATTATAATTTTCAGTGAAGACGTTAAAGTCCTATAAATCTTATGAACAGCACACGGATATATATAGTGAAGTCCTGCCTGGTCAAGTTATATTTGAATGGTTTATGGACCAATTGTACAAAAAAAACTTGTTTGTTTTGGGAACCTGTGGGGAATAGCAAATACACTTTTCATTATCATTGGTGAAGTATCCCTAGTTAAAATTAAGCAGGAATTATAATTTAACAAATTAAAAGTCCACACTGGAATAAAATGAATGGAACAGTTTTATTAAGAGCTCCAGTTTAAGTCCAAGATTTTATTGAAGTTCTAACATATATTGTTAAAATATGTATTTGGCAAAGTAATATCCGTAAGAGAAAGCAAAACCAGTCCAATTAGAAAAAAACAAAGCTCTAATCTATATAAAAGCTTTGCTGGTGGTAGACTTAAATAAGAAACTTAATGAAAAGGAAAACAAATGATGACATATGTAAACTGTTTTGATAACCTAGGTCGTGTGGTCCATTGGTAAATAGTATTTATTGTATTGAATAATGGTCATATTTATAAACAAAATCGTCATATTTGTAAACACTGTTTAATTGCTTAACCCAACTTTGAATTTTTGAATTACTAAGGTTTTTCAACCTCAGGTTTATATTATCTAAGCTGCATTTGACAAAACTCTAGGAAATATTGGTCCTCAATGGTCTTGAAATATGTACTTTATTTGGACTTTTGACTGTTAGGATTCGCGCGTCACGTCACTGATGAGTCTTTTGAAGACGAAACATGCGTCTCGCGTAAATACAAAATTTAAATGACATAGTTTATTTACGATTTCTACTTGAAAGTATTGTTGAAAGTGTATACTCAGGTTGAATCTTATTCTAAACGACTAGAAGGAGTTTTGCACATTATTAATTAATGTAATACGGACTTAATATTTCTATTAATTGCAATGTAAGGCTTGACGATTCTCCATTATAAACATCCGCATCATTGTTATGATAATTGCTTGTAAATAGGTTCGAGATTGCATTTTAGCTACGTAGGAAAAAATTAAAACAACACGTTTATTTATTTTAGAGTGCGTCACTGTTTTCTTATATCATGTGGTACATGTCGTTTTGAATATGTTCTGCGGTTACATATTGTTTCTGCTATTTTTTTATCCGTGTGGGCTACCAGTATAAAGGGCAGGACCTTTTCGGGACGTCGGGGTCGGTTCGGGTGTTTTAAGATCCTTTCCGGATCCGGGAATCCTTTTTATGCCCCACCTACGATAGTAGAGGGCATTATGTTTTCTGGTCTGTGCGTCCGTCCCGCTTCAGGTTAAAGTTTTTGGTTAAGGTACACATGATCCTTATGATAAAATCTTTCTAATTTTAAGGCCAAATTAGACTTTTGACCCCAATTTCACGGTCCAATGAACATAGAAAATGAAAGTGCGAGTTTTATGTTAAAGTTTTTGGTCAAAGTAGTTTTTGATGAAGCTGAAGTCCAATCAACTTGAAACTAAGTACATATGTTCTTTATGATATGATCTTTCGAATTTTAAAGCCAAATTAGACTTTTGACCCCAATTTCACGGTCCACTGAATATGGAAAATGATAGTGCAGTGGGGCATCCGTGTACTTTGGACACATTCTTGTTTGAATTTCGGGATGTCGGTACTTCATTATTTTAAGCCCGGGATTTCGGGATCACGACCCTCTCCTTCTCAGTTTACCTATCTATATGGCGTGATTAATCTTTCTACCTATTGTGTATCTCTTCTAGACTGATTGGCTCATTTGTATTATCTTCGGTCATGTCTTGAAGAAAACAGCCAGCGTTCTGCTCGTTATTGTCACGAAGTCATGTCTCCACTTGCGCTATTGGCCTCGTATGACGGATCATTTTACATCGACCGGAATACCTCATACATTTATAGAGTGCTTATATATATATTTATTTTTTTTTATTTTAAAGCATTGAACTAGTTATGTTAAATATCTGCACCTTAAATGTAACATTATTTTGGGAAGGTATACTTTATCGGAGAACATTATCGAAACTGATAAAAAGTGAAAAATATGTTTTTGAAACTGCAACATGTATTGAAAAGATTTTAAAGAAATCACCAAGTTATAACCATTGTAAAGCAACCATTACAACGGACACAATAGGAAACAATATCATCATTATTTGATCTCCATGTCTCCCTATATCTCACTTACATCCTCTCTGACATTAATTGACAAAATCACATATAATAATAGATTGGCCAAACACCAATAGATAAGAGTCACCAGTAATAAAAGAATATCAATTTCCTTATCACGTACCGTAAACATATAGGACTCTTGTATACGAATGCACAACACTTTCAATTTGTGATGCAAGTTTTAATTTTGATTCCATTAGTTCACGCCTTACGTATGCCAAAGATAGTTACATAATTAAACCATAAATTGATATATCTTACCTGTTATAGCGTTTATTATCTCTTCTGAATCTCTTTGTTTAGGGATTTTGCAAGCTTCATCTCAGTTTTTGTGTAAAATGATTTAAGCAACTTACTGGTCATCTCTGATCTGGCAGTCGCCCACTAAATACAATTGCCTTTACTCGTATAGTTATAAATACATTACTACCCGGCAATCAAGAAACCATCTGCAAATAAAATAATTATTCCCTGAATTGAAATTGAAATGCTTCACAACATGTTCAAATTCTCATTAACCCTGACAACCACCTCGGTGTAATTGTGGATATGATGTGCTTAATTATTCTATTTTGAGTTTTCCTTCTGATTTATCTAGGTATTGTACCTGCATCTGTACTTTTGCTACTTGACTGGACAATTTTTGGTTGTTTGCTACTTTTTTAGCTTGTGACAATTTTCTTCTCTTCTGTTGTTACTTTTCTCTGTTTTGTTTTCATTTTCTTATAAGTGTTTTAATTCTGTTCTAAGTCTTTTGAATTTAGTTTTAAATTGTTTTTTTTTTCTTTGTTCTTTCTTTGTCTAGTTTGTCCTGCAGATCTTCTTTCAGTGTTTTTCTCAATTATCAACGATGGTGATAAGTAAATTATAAGCTAAATAAATCAACTAAAATGGTAAATTGTATTGAAACCCAGAGCAGGTTTTTTGATGTCCAATTTATGGGCATTATGTTTTCTGGTATGTGCGTCCATTCGTCGGTCTGTCCCGCTTCATGTTAAAGTTTTTTTCGAGGTAGTTTTTATGAAGCTGAAGTCCATTCAACTTGAAACTCAGTACATAAGTACCCTATGATATTATCTTTCTAATTTTAATGCCACTGAACAAAGAAAATGATAGTGCGAATGGGGCATCCGTGTGCTATGGGCACGTTCTTGTTTTTATTGAATTGATGGCACTGAATGAACTTAGCTTTGAAATTGTCATCCATGATTTTCGAACAGCGGTATACTACTGTTGCCTTTATTTTTTATGTATTGTATCCGTATCCTCAGTATATTGTATAACTGTTTCAAATGTAGTTTTATAATATGTGCAGCGAGCGAGTCGTTTTAGTTGGTTGTTCTTCAGAAGATCATAAATTTTCAAATTTTCGCCTATGTCCTGGGTGTAATATTTCATTTTTACAATTAAAAAGTTGATATTTTATTATGATTCTCATAACTTCTAATGTCTGTTTATTGGAATTTCTCGATAAGCGCGCTGGTTGTTTTCAAAGGAATATTCTAAATCAGAAACTTCATTCACTGAAATTCATGGGTTAGTTTTCAATGACAGTTTGTAAAACGTGTAATCACCTGATAGTAAAGTGTGTGAACATATTTCAATTGCAGTTTTACTGTTAAAATCTATACATTAAGAGCTAGAAGGGTTAAAGACAATAACTCAAAATTGTATTAGAAGCTAGCTAATGATCTTCAGTATAACAGTACATATTAAACAAATTGCCATGGCAGCAAATGATATTCTACAATTACGCAGAAAGGGGACAACCTAGGAACATTGACAGCAAACTCAAAGAAATTCAACTTTTCGACGAGTTTAGCCCGATAGTATATGAAACACCAATAGTAAACACCGAAAACTGTGAAAACAAATCGGATAATCCAAAAACTTACAAGATGATACAAGTAAATTACATGTAGATGTACAACCTCCTGATGAAAGCCCTGTCAAAGAAAAGAATAAAACAATACACACCAATCACAGGAAGAAAATATTTGTGAAACTAATTCGGTGACAAAAGACCTCGAACAACAAAAACTGACATAAATAGATTAAAATCCACCCTTCATACCCTAGAAAGTGACTGTGTATCAAAAGATGAAATCATGAAAAGTATACTGTCTTATGTACATTAATGCTTGAAAAAGTGTCAACTGTAGAAACAAAGGTAAATGAAATGCAACTGAAAATGACTAATGATTTCAAACTAGTGCACACAAGTATTGAAAAGAAAACTCGAAGGAAACAAACAAATACAACCCGATGTTAGAAAAATACCGGGTGGTAACAAAAGTAACAGAAATGCAACTGAAAATGACTAATGATCTCAAGCTAGGACATCAAAGTATTAAAATCGAAAACTCCAAGGAAACAAGCAAAACAACCCTATGCTAGATAAAAAAACAGGGTGGAAACAAAAATAAGTGAGATTCAACTGAAAATGACCTCAAACAAGTGCATCGAAGTGAAAGTGAAAAGAAAACTTCAAGGAAACACGCAACAACAAAACTGGAGGACGCCTAACAAATCACAATGAAAATGAAACAAGCAAGAACAGAAACTCACAAGATGAAATGAAATATGATGTTCACATAATAGGCCATCGATAATAAAGGGACTTGTACCAAACAGAATTTATAGAAATACAAGAGTAACGACATTAAATGACAAAACTATTGAAGGAGCTATAAACTTTGCCAACAGTGGAAACTCCAAGGAAAACATATTGTTTACCAAATTGGCTCAAACGAATTAGATGAGAAAACCCTGATGAAGTACTAGAAAAATTGAAGCCTTGATAGATGTCACTAACAATGTGCTAAAAATCCAAGCATTACAATCGGAGAGGTACTTCCTCGCTTCTATCATAACAGTTAAAATCGAAAATTTTTATGAAAAAGGCAAATGTATAATATACTATTTAAAGACTATTGTAAAGAAAAGGGTTTTAATGTTATTAGATTTAATATGCATTTTTCAAATATGTACGATGGGATTCATTTGAATGAATCAGCTATAAAACACTTTGTACGGTGCATGAAAGAGGTTATGAACCCATTTTTAGGTATAGTGTATGTAGATAAAACAGATACAAACATTAGAAAAAATACCCCAGTGTACTCAAAAATTTTGGTCAACAAAATTTGGTTATAACGATACTAGAGACCAACAAAGCTCAGGGTATAATGAAAATAGAGGTCAATATAACACAGGGTACAATAATAATAATAGAGGTCAGCAAAGTTCAGGTTATAAAAACAATACAGGGTATTATGAAAATAGAAGTATGCAAAACTATGGATATAATGGCAATAAGCAGTATCAATCACCAGAGTTTAATAAGAACTCAAACATGTAAAGTGGTCAAGGTAATCCACATAGTCAAGGTATGACTGAAAGAGATTTTATATATATGATGGAAACAATGCTCCAAAAAGTAAGAGGAAGGTTCTGAATTTATTATTGAATATATATATTGTATGAAAATATATAACTCATTATTGTGATTTTGTCAGACTCAAAATTTGTTACTCTTTAAAATGTCTGAAATAGAAATGTACTTTGGTCTTTAAACAAGGATTGTTTATACTTAAATGAAAACAAATGATTATCTCTTTACTAAAATAATTATTTTATGCATAAAATAAGACATATATTATTAATCCACATAAACTTGTACTCACATGTTTTTACTAATAAGCTAATATTATCTACTGGCACTCAGAAGATTTATATTTGAATATGTACTTAACCGTGTGACTTTGTTCAATTGTGTAATATATTTTAAACCTCTTGAGTTCTAAAGATAAAATAGAGTTACTTCCTTTGAAGACTTACCTATGAAGAAATAACATGTCACATATTGTCAGACCATATTTCATGATAAATAATGATGAATTTGGAAATACTAAGAAAAGATTAGTATTTCCTCGTGGAACGTGCACGGTCTTGGTGATAAATTCAATGACAACTACTTTGTAGAATTCTTGAAAATGATAATAACATACTCCTAGAAACATGGAAAGGGAAAATAAAAACTTTACAGTCTCAGGTTTTAACCTAAATTTTAATAAAATAAGAAAGAAAAACAAGAGAGCTAAAAGACATAGCAGGGGATTATTATATTATATAAGAAAAACATTGAAAAGGGAATAACATATATAGAAAAGGGCACTATTTCCCAAAACAGACTCTGGCTAAAATTAGATAAGACCTTCTTTGGATTTGATTTTGACTTATATTTATGTGCATTATATATGCCACCAGAGGGTCTACACAAACTGAAAATGATTTTCACAGACTAGAGAATGAAATAAGTACCTTTGCATCGACAGGAAAATTCCTATTAATGGGAGACTTTAACGCAAGGACTGCTGAAGTGGAGGATTTTATAAAAACATGACTCTAGTGATCTAAACAAATATAGAGACAAATATATTACCAGAAAATTATAATATAGATACTTGTCTAGACCGTAATAACCAAGACCTTGCACGTAACACATACGGAAACAACTTAATTGATTTATGCATATCTTCTAGACTCAGAATTTTGAATGGTAGATATATGGGGACTCCCAAGGTTATTATACATGTATTACTCCAACGGTTATAGCAGTGTGGATTATGCTGTAACTAGTGTGGCTCTCTTGTCCTCAGTTCAATACTTTAAAACATGTCCATTCAATTATCTATCAGACCATGCTCAGATAGAAGTTCATTTAAAATATAACATAAAATTGAAACATACAAATAATTTTGACTCCTGGAAAACAACCAGAAGATTCTTATGGGAAGAAAATTCAAAACAAAAATTAATAGAAGTACTAGCTTCAAATGAAATAAAAGAAAATATCATAAATTTTGAACTTGACCTCGCCCGTAATTATTAATTATGTAATTCATTGACCGCTCCCGACATGTGTAACTTCAAGGCATATTTTAGCGGCGATCGATGTCTTTCAAAATTACTTTATTTTTATCAATAGTACCGCTTAAATCGACGCTAGGGGCCGTCTTGACCTTGTTGTGGGGTATGAATGATTTGTTCATTGTTGAAGACCCTACATCAACTGTCAAGATGAAAAACAGGAATAAAAGCCCTGTTCATTGATAATTTTCTATGTTTTCTATGTATTGTGTGCGATTTTGTCCCATGTACATTTACTCCATATCCTTTCATTTTCTATTGAACATTTTCAAAAATCTGTCTGGTATAAATGAAGCATCAGAAAAGCTGACTTCTATATTGGGTAAAATATCCGAAAAAGTATGTAAAGTAAAAGATGAAGTACTTAAAAGAAAGAATAGCAAAAAATATAAACAGCCATGGTCAGACCATACTATTTATTTACACAAAGACAAATAAATAACATTGGAAACCTTCTTCGGAAGAATCCAAGCGACAATGTGAATAAAACTAAATATTATAACCTCAAGAAACAGTTGAAAACAATGGTCAATCAGAAAAGAAGTTATTTAAACAAAATAACTATTAATTTTGGTAACAATTCACAGGAATACTGGAAAACATTAAAGTCGCTAATACCTAAAGAGAATGAAGATAGAGATGACGGGTATATTTATGAAAATACTAAAATGCTGAAAATCACTTTAAAACCAAGGCGCTTGAAAAATGTTAACTTGGGTTTCCAAACAAACATAGAAAAATCCTTAAAAGAAGCTGAAAATAACTTGACCCAAATTGAGAATACAGACTCCCCTATAACAAAAAAAGAAGATATTAATAAAAATTAAAAAGGCAAATCAGCTGGGCCTGATGCAATTCCTAATGAAATATTCAAGTACACTAGTTACGTAACCTTAAAAGCTATAACAAAACTTTTCAATTTAATACTTTCGTCTGGGTGCTACCCTACAAACTTGTACCTATCTTTTTGATACCGGTTCATAAAACAGGGACAAATCAGACCCAAACAACTATAGGGTATAGTGTTAACTAATTCCATAGCAAAACTATTTAGTGCCATTATAAATAACAGAATAACAAATATTCTGGAAGATAAACTCAACAAATCCCAATTTGGATTTAGAGAAAACATAGGACCACAGATAGTATTTTTATATTGAAATCTTTGATAAATAAATATATACACAAAAGAAGCAAAAACTATATCTTTGTTTCATTGACATAAAGAAAGCCTTCGACTCCATATGGAGAAATGGGTTATATAAATTAACAAATATGGGTGTTGGTAAAAATTATATAACCTATTAAAAACCAACTTAACCAGACAAGAATTTGCTTTAAACATTAAAATTTACAATCAGACCCATTCGATATTCAAAGATGGGTACCACAGGGGATGGGTACCACAGGGGATTCACTAAGCCCCACCCTCTTTAATATATTTATAAATGATATTAGTGATCTCTTCGATAGCCAAGACTCAAACCCAGTCTCTCTTATTGAATCAAAATAGGAAGCCTTCTATTTGCTGATGATCTGATCATTATCTCAGAAAGTCAAGAGGACTTCAAAACAGTTTAAATAAATTAAATGATTACTCTGATAACTGGCAACTTACAGTGAATACTAAAAAAGTAAAACTATGACAGTAGGGCAATCAAAATGCAAAATAAAGACAACTTCTTTGAAGATAAACGGAGAAACATTAGAGGATGTTTCTGAATATAAATTTTAGGTAATGTTATAAAATGTAATGGTTCATTTATACAAAGTACACAAGACTTGTTACAAAAAGCTAGAAAAGTACTATTTTCTTTAAAGTCCTATACATCCTCTCTTGGAGAGCTGCCTATAAATGTTTCATGTAATCTATTTGAAACAATGGTAAAACCAGTGTTAACATACAACTCTGAAGTATGTTATATGGACACATATATATCCTATTATAGAGCTAAAGAGACAGCAAAGAAAACTAATCAGACAGTTGATAAGTTATCTTTTATTGACAAAAGTCCCACTGAAAAGTCCATCTTTCATTCTGTAAGCATATACTTGGGGTAAGAAAATCCTCATCAAATATAGCAACACGAACAGAGCTTGGTCGACTCCTATTGAAGAGTATATACTCTCACAAACATTGCTATACTTTCCCGTCTGAAACCCAAAATGTAAACCCCTTATTGAAAGAGGCTTCTGAAATGTGTAAAAAATCTGTAGAGAATTATTTGAACATTTGATCGATGTTAAATGTGAAAATGATAATCTGAAAGATGAGGTTACAACTAGATGTTTGTTACTTTTGTTTATTACAATGTTGTCGGTTTTCTATGAATTTAGTTTTAATAAAAGTTAACATGCTAAGTAATATGAATGTTGGCTACCATCATGAACATATACATTGCCGTCTTGTTCGTAGAAAATAATGCTGAGTCAGATATTTCTTTTGTACATTTCAGAGCCGAATAAGTTTAAAATTAATAATTTGCAGTCATAATAACTCATAATTTATATCACGTTTAGATAAACAAAATTAATTTAAACTTCATCAAAAGAATCTAGTTCATATTGCTAGCATTATCAGACGTACTTGCATATCAACACCAATAAGTCCACAAAATACTTTCATATAAACACTAATAATTCCACAAAATATTAATAAACACATCTCTATATATACATTCATTACATTCCATTGAAAATCGCTGTTATTTCAACATGTTCAATCATCACTAGTTTGTTCACATGTCACACTATCGCTCTGAACGGAAGTTACGGATTCCAGTAATAACATCTTTATTTGCTCCAATTTTAGTGTATCGATGTACCTTTAATAACTAATTAAAATTTAATATTAGTTTTGGCTATATCAACAGGATAAAATAACAAAGATGTCAATGTTATTCCATCCCTAGTGTGGTTCCGACATCCGGATTTACTTGTTTCATTTTTAATTACGGTTGCCTCCTTTCTATTTAGATTAATGTTACTGTTGAATAGTTGGCTTACTAAGGTTGGCAGAAACTTCTAACCATTCCCTTTTATTCGTGGATTAGTTTTGTCTTACTGCACGTGGATGGGTCATCGTTAGCGCATACAGACTGACGTTCTCAATGAAGTTTGCTTTTTCTGTCCTTTCGACTTTCTGGTAGCCATAATATTAATAAAATGCACTTAATTATGTTTAAAAAAATGGTGGTGATTATCTATAGTTCGTTGATTCGTGCTAATGAAGAAATAAAATGGCAAAATGGGATTTTGTGAATGTACCAAACCACAAAACAGGAAAAGGTAGTTGGTTACATTTTCACCCCAGCACAACAGTTGTTTGTTCAACTATTGGATGAACTGCAGTTCCTACTATATCACTATATCATTTGTTTGTTGTCAGTTTAGACAATTAAACATTAGACCCCAGCAAAAACTATTGTCCTCACAATGGATTTTGCAGAAAATTTTCTTGCTTTCCTCAAAATGAAATCCAAGGCGCCCATTGGGCCAAAGACTCAGTTACAATACATCAAGGAAACTGACTTGTTTTTGTGATATTTGCACTGCCACTGAACCGCTGAAGGAACAAGTTCAAAATGCCAGAATGAGGCAGTTGTTTGAGCATAGCCAACATTAATATGACCAACAACTGCAATTAAAACACTTTTCATGCTTTGAACTTCTTGTAAACCTGTAGTCTGTGTTATGAAATGAAATTGAAATATAAATCAGGACGAAATACGATTTTCTTGTTTTCTGGGGCCAATATATGACTATTTGTTCTCTGATGGAGAGCTGTTTCTTTGACAATCATATGTCATATTCTTACTTTTATAAGTACATGTAACTCCATTAGTGGTGCATCAGTGAATTGCGTGCCTACATGTATATCTCATGTATATCTGTAGGACTAGGTAGGATTAATATTTATATCTAATTACTTTTATCTGTTACCTGTTTATTGTCATAAAAATAACAAAACACTCATATAAGTCTTGTAAATAAATATTACAAATTCCTCTTTACCATGTTTACAGTTCAACTGAATATCATATGTCTATCGGAAGATATATGGTTGGATATTGCAGATTTTTCAAATATTTCATGAAAGAGACGACAAATTACATCCGTGAATACATTTTTAAAATGAAATCTTTTTTGAAACTCCTATTTTAAGAATATTCACAAATCTCCAAACTGCCTATATCATGTATATTTAGAATTCATTTTAACTGAGGTAAAAACTCTTAAGACGGTATACATCAACTTCAATAATGATGAAAAGAAGCTAATTTGTCCAATTAATATTCCTCTGTCTCTCAGCATCAAAACACTAGATTCCAATTCATTTGGTCTTGAAGCAGTCAATGCTTCTGCTTAGTACAGTACATTATGTAGAATTGCTGTCTTTTTCTATTTTTCATGGACATATTTGGTAGCTTTCTAAACAAATTGTAATCAGATCTTCCATAATGGCTATTATGAGTTATAAGTTACTTTCTACCGGTGTCTGACTGCAGGTCATCATCCCTGAAATATGCAAATATAATACATGTGTATATCAAATGAAATTTTCAACATGCGAAAAGTAATCAAAAGTAAGTGCAAACATACTACTTCAAGAAGTTACTGTTACAATGCTAAGAAAATAATTTCTCTGTCTTTTTTACCAGTACAAATGTCTTCATTCAACATTTGAAAAATCTACATACATGTAGTTACTTATGTGTCATGCATGTATAGATTGATGAATGTGAGTTCTCATAAAATGAGATATTCAAAGTTGCCTTATAAAACATTGCCATAAGTTCCGAATTAACATCATACAATATTCTTACAATGTAAGAAGACAGAATGTTTTTGCACAAATTATAAAAACAGCAAGAAAAGCTAGACTCGCTAACATGGGGTTCGTGTTGCTTATTCTTTAGTTTTCTATGTTGTGTCATGTGTACTATTGTTTGTCTGTTTGTCTTTTCATTTTAGCCATGGCGTTGTCAGTTTGTTTTCGATTTATGCCTTGACTGTCCCTCTGGTATCTTTCGTCCCTCTTTTAAACAGTTAAACTTTCAACTTTAACCCCGCCACATTCTGTATGTATGTGTCTTTAATTAAGCAGTTGTTGTTTGTTGCTGTGTCACATATTTGTTTGTTCATTCATTGCTTTAACATAAATTATGCCGTTACTTTTCTCCTTTAAAATGTTTAACATTTGTGATTTGGGGCCTTTATAGCGGACTATGCGGCAGAATGTGTTTTGCTCATTGTTGAAAACCGTAATGGTGACCTATAGTTTTAATTTCTGTGTAATTTGGACTCGAGAGGAGAGTTGTCTCATTGTACAATAGTTAGATAATTACAGGATAAAACAATTTACCTGTCTATAATACATGTAATAAAGCTCTCCAAATTCAAACCATTACTTTATATTTCATCAAAGCTTGAATGGCATACTGTATCTTGTAAATGTAAGGTGAGCTAAAAAAAAAAAAAAAAGAAAGTAATTATTTAATTACAATTAGAAGTGCTGAGAGCACTGCTCAAAATCCTGAAAATAGCCAGCCCCTCCCCAAAAAATAAAATAATCTAAAACAAACAAGTGAATCTGTGAGCTACTGATCATTTATCGAACCCCATACACTTTAAGTATGATTAGAGAAGTCTATTTTTCCATAAACAAGACCGCTACTAAAAACATGTGCAAATACTTGTGAAAGAAGTTAGCGCTCGTCTCATCCGATATGATTCTATATTTATTGCAACTCTTTTTCTGATAGAAGGCCACTGTGTGTGCGTAATAATCATAGCTGTTTCTATAATTGGCATTGAAATCTTTCATACATATCTTATTTTGTGATATTTTAATCCGAAAACAAGCGTTGTGTACGATGGATAGCTGACCACGTAAATCCTTCTGTACGGTGCATAGTTAAATGAATGTACGTTATACAGCTTTTCACGCTTCAAATTACTTTCAGAAGCTATATCCGCTGTACCGATGACCACGGTGAACATTTATTTTAATACACCACTTTGTGTTAGTTCATCTCAAGACATACATAAGAACGAATTAATGCTGCATAATAATGTTTATATCTAAAAATATATTTCTCTTGCAACAGGTCAAAAAGCAAATATTTTCAAGTTTATTGTAAAGTGAGTTGATATAAAAATTGGGAGGAGCTCGGTGGAACCCTGCGTCTCGCATGCAGTTGCTGATGTCGTGTAAAAATTTAATAGTTAAAAGTTAATTCTGAGTTTAAAATAATATTTACAAGTTTGATCTTGTAAACCTTATATAATCTTCTGCCAAAGTTTCATTAAATTCTATGTAGGTTTGAAAGTAATTGATGTATAACAAACCTGGGACTATTATACTAATATAAATAAGAATTAAAACCAATTATTCAGAGAACAATTGAAGATCTTTCCAAAAGTAAATATTACAATATGAAAAATCAGTTTAACTGTCAGTTCCTATGGCTCTATGATGTATAAATATGAATTTAAAGCAACGATAAAAATCTAGAACGTTCTATTAAATTATGGCCTTGACCTTTATTTTAAGGTCACAAACCAAGGACAACAAAGCAAAAGACCCCCTGAAAGTTAAATGGTCGTTCCTTATGATTTTATAATGTAAAATGCAAGTTTAGACACATTATATGTGTCTTTTGGACACATCCTCTATATTGTGTAGCCTTATAATTATGTTTAAGTAAAACTACCTAGATACTTGTCATTTATAGATTTACATATTTTACATTTTCAGGGTCAAGGTGAAGGAGGAAGAAAAGAAGCCTTTCGAAAGTGGTTTGGTAATATTGGGAATTGAGATCTCTTTTCCAGAGGCTACAGTACTAGCTTTGAGTGCAACTTGCACAGTCAACATCCGTCAAAAGTTATTAAAATTTTGCAATTAACTGATGATACCAAAAAGTAAATATCATCAAACAAATGTCCTATAAAATAAAAAATGAAATAGAGATAGATAGGTATGACATGGTTGGTAGATGCCTTAGATGGAAAGAAAGTAGATTTTCTAAGAACCATAATTTACTGTTCATCAATAAATGACACCTCAAAATTATATAAATACATTACTACTGAACTTCCTAGTTGCACAAAGTATGTCGAGATGTTTCATTCTGAGACATCAGATAGCAATAAGAACATAATAATACATGTTTTGAAGGATGAAGGCAGTGCTGTAAGGATAATGAGTTGGATGGGGTTATAAGTGCACACATATTTGTTTCCTTCTAGAAGATTTGGTTGTTGCATATCAAATTAAAAAAATCAAATCTTTATTACATATATTCTACTTCCTATCTAGAAAAAATACTCAGGCCGGTTTTATCAAAACTAAGAGACCTGACTTCACTGAAAGTGTAGGTGACAAAGGCACAGTATTAGAGAAATCTGCTAAACATGAGAAGAGTAAAGAAAATGAAACATGCATATCGTCCTTCAAACTTCTCCACTATACAATCCTTGGTTCAGTATGCTTATTACTCTTACTGTATCATTTTCACGATGACGCAATGAATATATAAAACTTTTCCACTATAGGTTTTACTTTTAATACTTGTAAAGATAACAAATTTAATATAGTTTTAATTTTTGCGCAATATTAATATAACCTTGTGGTGCAAATGCAATTCCCACATTATAATATATGTATATATGTTAAAATGTACATCACTTTTAGAGTTTTTGACTAAATGGGCCTACATGCTTTAAAAATCAGCTGAAAAGGTCTTTACTCTTTTTCAGTACATACACCGCAGGCTATGTACATGCACCCAGTTACACAGCTGACACCAGGTTACCAGCAATGTCAGCATTATTAGCAGTATCCCTATGAGTGCAACAGAGCAACACTATACCCTCTGGGGCCGCAGTACTATCAACACAATACATTTCAACGAAGCCAGGAAGCACCAAGTGCAATTGGCTGCATGGGCAAAACCTACAGAACTTAACATGGCTTATTTGATAGATCCTTCCAAACTTGACCACGTATCAGCTGCTACCAGATACAAACTTTAAGCAGAAAGAAGTTTATTTTATGTGTGTCTTATAGATATTTGGAATGTTATTATGGTAGATCATACTTATTCGACAGTGCACATACAATTCTAATTAGTAATGAACGATAACAAAGTCTCCAATAAATATAATTTGGTTTGCTGGTAAGGGTGGGAAGGATACGTTCAAGTCTCTATTCTAGTATTTAACTGCCGAATCAATGTTTTGGATGCAGAAAACTTGAATAAATGTAGATATCTAGGAAATAAAGATTGTATTTTGTTACATCTGGTAACCAAAAGCTTGATTTTTGCACTTAAAAGGCTGAAAATGCATGAAATATTTATATTCAATATGAATATTCACATTTTGTCTATTAAAACATCAAATTGTTCAAAAAATGTTCTCCATAGTTTCCTACTGGTTTCACTGTTTCACAGATATCCATGAATATAAATACTAGTTTTTGGTGTATTTCAGCCTTATTTGTTTCCTATATATATCTGGGTGTGTTTTAGGGAAAGATATGTTCAAGAATCTTCTTCTAGTGGTGAGCAATCAGAAGGAGAGGATGAGTATTACAATGAGCCGGTCCAGAACATTGATAACCTTTCAAATGAAGACAACCCCTTTGTTACACAACTGTCGCAAATTTTACCAGAAAGAGCTATCAGTATAAAACATTTGGATGTTCAACATGCTGAAGACAATTTTTCTCAAGAATCAAAGGATGAAAGCTTAACTGATGAGTCCACAAGGTTGAACAGAAGACAGTTGATGAAAAGTATTAGTTTAAAGGCAATTGGGTTCAAATTCCTAGACATATTTACTTTAAAAGATCCACCAAAAAGGTTCAAAGTAGGTGTTGATAATGCTTCAAATATAATTGGCCTTAATGACATAGATAAATTCGATTACAAAGAAGAAAACTTTTCTAAATATGAGGTATATATAGTGGATGGGAACCACAGTATTAAAGCACAAAAAGAGGCATACATACAGACAAAAGACGAACTGTTCAGGCATCGTGGAGTTTTCATATACTGTGGTTTAACAGAAAATGAATCAATTCTGCTTGGAATGAGGACACTGAATCGTTCGTGGAAATGAGGACACTGAATAGTTCGTGAAGTTCTCTGATTTTCAGAAGGTTGATGTACTCACGGTGTATAATCGGAACGCTTCAATTCAGAATAACGGCTTGATAACGCTACGATTCGGAGCGGAGAACGGTACTTACAGATTTTACAACTGAAAACTGACTACGATAAGTTACGTTGCTCCACAAACTTATCAATATTTGTTAACAGGAATATGTTTGTAAATGACAAATAATCTAACGGAACTTTTGAGATATTATTATTTCCTAATATTTAATTGTTTAGTTTGCATTTGATCTTGAGAACGTGTATTTGTATATACAAAAAATATAAAGTTGGGCGTAACGTTCACAGCTACCGGTTAATCGATTAAATCTAGTAAATAAATACTGTTGTAAGTTTTTTAAGATTACTGACACCAACTTTATTACAAGAAACACCATATTAATTATGTACTTTGGTGAAAATTGAACTTAAACAGGAATATGACGTCATATTAGCTAAAATTCAATAAAACGATTCTGTTCGGTTTTTAACATTTTATGGAAACGCCACTTTTCAGATTTGAGTTATCACTGAATCAATATCAGCTTTATTAAACAACACCCTTTAAAGCTATTCTAAACAGGGGTGGGGGTGGGGAATGACAGAAAGGGTATATCAGAGGGACAATATATCTCCAACTATTTAGTGTGTGGAAATTCGGGCTATCAATATTTAATGTAAGGGTTGTAAATAGTAAGTGAAGGCTTAGTAAAACAAGGATATGTGCACAAAATAATTGTACGACATTATTGGTTTGTTCATAAGGAAGTATGTTATATTGCCTTGTTCATTATTGTAATCTATCAGCTCTGTAATGGCAGTTTTTTGCAACTTTTACGTTCTGTAAATTTAATGTTAATCCCAGACTCTGCTTGAGTATCCAAGAGGGAGGGTACAAATTACTTACCTCTTATTCCGCTCTTCCCATTCTTTTATCCGTTGCTCGCTATCCCTCTACCCCCTCCATCACCGTGCCAGTTTGCTCTGACGGCACCCACTTTTCACGTTTATTTATCCTCCGCTTTTAAGCCCATTGTTCCCCATTCCCGTACTATCCTATGTATATTCCGAAGGGTCATAGGGCAAGTTTCGAACCATGCGTTATTGAAATACTATTGAAATACCGCCTTTTCTTTACTTCAGATGACTGATTATGACCCATCACTCCTGAACTACTTGGGAGTTAGTATTTTATCAGATACGGTAACGGGTGGCGACATTAACAACAATTCCCCGGAATACCATGTGGAAATTACAGACTCTGTTGAAGATGAGAGAGATGAGACCAACTCGGGTGGCAACGTAGAAGCTGAAGCTGAAGACCATGTCGAGGCTGTGGCTTTGCCAGACGATAATGACAAAATACTCATATGCAATATATGCGACATAGAATTTGTCAGCCGATCAAATCTAAACAGGCACATGAAGGCCCACACACAAAATAAGAAACTTGTGGCATTTGTTACAAGGCATTTTTACCGCTTATGATGTCCGTGCTCACATCCAATCCGCACATGAAATAGTTTTGCATAATTGTGACGAGATTATTCGAGCTCGATCTTCAACAAACTGTAGATCTGGATGATACAATGGTACAATTTTGCCAACTAAAGTAGCTATTGCATGGACTTCAGATACAGTCCCATGATGCATCCTATTTCGACCTTCTTCAGAAAATTCTTCTTGAGTATAAACTCCCTAACAACTTTATCAAAATGTCACTGTTGATTTTTCAATGTATCGAGACCTATTCCTTCGTACAGTGTACTACCTGGATACATCTCTATCCATTGGTCTGTTCTTTGTTTGATTAATCGACTGTTATTGATAGCTGAGTCCGGCAAACTTTCGGGATCTTTTAAGGTTATCTAGTTTACTTGAGAGTAGGTATCTTTGTGTCTCTCTTTGCAAATGCGTTTTATTTGCATACAAGTCAGCCCTTTCTCCATTAAACAATCATTGAAAGAAAGAAGTCTCTTAATCACAGATTTTATCTGGTATATCATTGTCTGTATGCTACTTATGGCAAAAACATACTTGGAATTTCTCCAATCATCCCCATCATCCTTGAAGAACTTATTTAATGCAAACTTCTGCTTTTGAAACAAAGCGCGAATATCTTTTATTCGATGTGATACTATCTTTATAATTTGCATTAATCTAGAAGCTTGTTCTGTAGGTTCCATGCTACTCCATGAAGACTTGGTTGTTTCAATGTTTGAAATTTCCTCATCAATGCGATCCTGTAGCGACTTTAAAGATTCACCATCCTCGTGTTGAAACAAATCTTGATCTCCTCGTTCATCCGTTAGCCCAGTTGCCAATTTTTTTCCGTCAACTGATAGAACAAATGACTTGTTTTTAGGTAGGAATCCAATGGATGAATGTATAACCCCAGTAAGAATTTCACGAGGAATGCTTGCATTTGGTGATTCAAATTCATTTATACGATTGACACTTGGTACTGCAAAGTTGATAGATGATTATGCTGGATCGTAGATTCCTTGGATGTTAATCCGTCTGTTATTTGTCCAATTGTCTCTCAGACATAAATCTTAAAATTTTACCGTGAAACATTCTGTATAAAACTCGCCAAAATTTCATAGTATGTACTGGGAAACTCATTTGTGTCGTATTTTGCAGTGAGTACCATCTTGCCACATCCAACACCAATAAAAACGCTATGTTTTGAGAGTGAATTTTCCGTTGCTTATTGTCTTCATTCAAACGCAGAAATCCGCACACAAAGTCCATAGTCTTTCATTTTATTGAGAATACTTGGAAACAGTGTTTGTATTTCTTGCGTAATGTCTTCATCTTTTGATGGTGTGAACAATTTCTTTCTCTTCACCTTCGGCCCTTTTGTGCTTTCGTAGGTGCATTTTGATGTTTTTACGAATACTTGTTAGTGACTTAATATTTATTGGTGTGCCTGCATTTGCATTTGTTCCGATTTTGTTTCGGTTTATGGAGCCATAGACTGCTTCTTTTCCTCTTTCGATTCACCTCGCAAATAATAAACAAATTACATTCGATTCGATTATTGATTTTGACGGCGACTTTACCAAAGAGAAAATTGCGCCCATGAATTACACAAATTACATTAAACACCATGGCAAATATATACAAGCTACACGTCTTGCCTACACGTACACATTTATTTTTGTAAATGATATTCCCATTGTAATCTGAACAGAAGCGTACCCTATAAATCTTAATAGCAGTGTTTCCAAATAATATGCTGCAAATGTTGAATCTGAACAGAAGCGTTTTGTGATTTTTATGTGCTCATTTTTCTTTGTTTTGACGGCATATTCTCAGATACAAAAAAAAAAGTTAGGCTATAAACGTTTTTTGATGGCATTTATTATTGTATAGTATACATTTAAGTTGAGAATTCCCAAAACGGAACCATTTTAAAATGCTGAATCACCGTATGTTAATTGTATATAGATATAAGAAGATGTGGTATGAGTGCCAATGAGACAACTCTCCATCCGAGTCAAAATTTATAAAAGTAAACCATTAAAGGTCAAAGTACGGTCTTCAACACGGAGCCTAGGCTCACACCGAACAGTAAGCTATAAAGGGCCCCAAAAATTACTAGTGTAAAACCATTCAAACGGGAAAACCAACGGTCTAATCTATATAAAAACGAGAAACACTTATGAACCACATCAACAAACGACAACTACTGAACATCAGATTTCTGACTTAGGACAGGTGCAAACAAATGCAGCGGGTTTAAACGTTTTAATGGTACCAAACCTTCACCCTTTTTCTGAAACAATAGTGTAACATCACAACATAGAAAGACACACTATAAAATATCAACTGAAATAGCTTAACTCAATCAAAGGACATATTAACACCATTGAACATACACTGAACAAATAAATTTGACCTATGATACAATGTAAATTCAAAATAAATAAACTAAGGAAGAATAATAAAAGTAACATGTTATATCGATATGAAATGTTAAACAATTTAAGAAAAACAATATGCTCGAACAAAAATATCAGCCACTTGCAATAACTTTAAACACAGGTAAATGAAAATAAGTTTGTTGTTAGGTATACGTGTACAGTTACAATAGAGAAAGGAAATATTTTAACAAAATAAATAATTTTGATGTTCATAGTACGAAGTGGAAATTTATATTAGTACCAAACACTTATCAAAGCTGGTATATAGACCAGATATAACCCTGAATAACATTAAATAACAAAAAGCATTACAATTAGTATCAACAGGTCAAATAAACAAGAAAGTACGATTGAGAGTACTCGCAGTTACTGACAGCTAGTTAAAAGCCAAAACAATTAATAATAAAAAATCATGCATCAGAGACTAAAATCAACTAAAACACATCCCAGGGATTTAGTATTTTAACGTCATGGACAGTCAAAGAAGACATGACTTGTGCAATGCCAAAAATAAATGTATCGACAGACAGTAGGATAGTTTGGAGTTTAACCTCTTCATAGATCAAAATGAACGTCGGTGTGTCTTTAAACATCCCGTTTGAAAAGAATACAAATTTAGTTATGTTTTAATTTGCTGATGACAAAATCGATATTAGTGCCAATGTAAACTATATTCAAAGATCTAATTACAACATTGGTAAGATAACCTGAACTAAAAGTTTATTTAAAGGTTCGATGAGTTTACATGGATCACATAGTGATTTCCGCGCTTTAAGTACAATATTACCGTAAAATTTAGGATGTGAAATACCGTTTTTAATCAGTTTTCTACAGGTACAGCCAAATTTACTAATCAAATCTTTGTATCTATGAAAGAACTTAGCAAAAGTTTTACGTAATTTATGGTAACGAAATCCCTGACTTAATTATTTACTAGTGATGCATTGATTACGTTCGTTAAAATCTATGACATCACTACACACACGGGCATAACGAACGAGTTGGGATATATACACACCGTATGATGGAGCCAAAGGAACATCGCCGTCTAAAAAGGAAAATTAACAATAGGGAATGAAAAATCGTCTCTTTTGTCGTAAATTTTCGTATGGAGTTTTCCTTTAGAGATTGAAATGTCCAAGTCCAGAAAAGGACAACTACTGCTGTTTATGTTAGATTTAGTTAAAGTAAGTTCTATTGGGTAAATGTCGGTAGTATATTTAGAGAACTCTGGATTATTTAACGAAAAATATCATCTAGATAACGGAAGGTATTGTTGAATGTATCAACCAAATGTAACAATGAAGTGTCTTTACTGAGTTTGGTCATAAACTGAGATTCATAGTAATACAGGAATAAATCTGCTATTAAAGGGCGCAGTTAGTGCCCATAGGAATACCTACTACCTGTCGATACACTTTATCGCCGAAACGTACATATATGTTGTCCAGGAGAAAATTTAAAGCTTCAATCATATCTTCACATTTCCAGTAAGTGTATCTAGCATACTTTCCTTTTCGTTACAGAAAAGACTTTAAACGAGTTACAGCAAATAAATTTGTAATGAGATTTTCAAAAGACCATTTAATTAAATATGAAAACTTTTCTTGATAAGATTGTGTGGAAGTGTAGTATAGAGAGTAGAAAAATCATAACTGTCAACAGAATGAAAAGGACCATCAAAAGCATGTATTTTATCTAAAACCTCTAAAGAATTTTGAACACTCCAAAAATAATTAATACCATTATTTTCATAAGCTTTATTACAAAAGTTAATAACAAGTTCTTTGATAGTAGTAAGGTAGGTAGTTAGAAGAACTGATAGATTGGTAGTAGAACACTTACTAGATGCGGAGATGAAACGGAATTTAAATGGTTTTGTATGCATTTTTCGGGGTAATTTCCGTTTTTCCCCAAGTAAACATGAATATTCTCAAATCCTAAGGTATAGAGTTGTTCCGTGATACACAAATTAAGTGCATAGCTACCTCTCATTCTTTGCACTATCCATCATAAGTAGAGCACCCCGGTCATTTTCGATTTTAATCTGTAAAGTACCGTTCTCCGATCCGAATCGTAGAGTTATCAAGCCGTTATTCTGAATTGAAGTGTTCCGATTATACACCGTGGAATGGAGGTAAATTATTTTTCCAGCATTTTACCAAGGTAAAAATGGAGGTATTCAAAAGATTTTAAAGCAATTGATGCAAAATTCAAACGTACATCACTTTAATCCATTATATTTTGCAGAATAAGTTGACAATTCGTAAGTCTATCTGAGAATAATATTTTAAAACGTCAAATTTCTAATTATCATCACGTATCTAACACTTCTTTAATATATAACAGATAACAGATCCTACTGACACGGAATGTTCGATACGACAAGTATGTATGGCTGGTATAAAGATATTATATATGTATATTGTCTGTAGTTATCAAAGGTACAAGGATTATCATTTAGTACGACAGACGCGCTTCGTCTACATAAGACTCATCAGTGACGCTCACATCAAAAATAATTATAAAGCCAAACAAGTACAAAGTTGAAGAGCATTGAGGATCCAAAATTCCAAAAGTTGTGCCAAATACGGCTAAGGTAATCTATTCCTCGGATAAGAAATTCCTTAGTTGTTGTTTTTTTTTTAATTCAAATTTTAACAGGAAATTTATAAAATGACCACATAATTGATATTCATGTCAACACCGAAGTGCTGACAACTGGGTACCTGTACTGTACCTGTTTTAATTTATATTATTTCACTGAATTTTGACTCGAACTTTTATAAATGTTAGATGATATTGCAGAAATAATAAAAAATAGGATATAATAAATAGTTTCTTAATTAAGATTGATTTATAACATCTTTTATTTTTAATTACAGGTCATCACACTAGAAGACGAGTCCGAAAAGATTCTCGTATTAAGGTTAAATTTTCAGGCTGCAAACTCATACCGTTCCATTCTTCTGAATCTGATTTGGTGAATATTGAAGCTTAACTTTTGATTATTTATTTACAGATAAATGTCAACATCAACTGTACTAATACTTCGACTGTACATGTAATTCAGAAAGGTACAAACCTTTAAAACATCTTTTATGCATTGATATATGAATCGCCAAACTACGCCCCACAGTTGAGAATTGATCTCTAGCAGACAAGGTAAGTCATATTGCCGCATTCAATTTCAACGTCAGACGTGCGTTTCGTCGACATACGACTCATCAGTGTCGCTCAGATTAAAATGGATATAAAGCCAAACAATTCGAACTTGAAGAGCATACAGGACCATACAGTTGTACCAAACATTGTGTTTAAATTTCATAGATGGAAGAAGGAATACATAGCCCAAATTTCTCTTAGACAAAAGTGGCATAATGCTCGCCGTTATGGTTATATGCAAATAGGCGATATTGTTCTCGTTAAGGATATTGACCTTTCTCGCAATCAGCTTCAGGGTATACTGTCTAAATCTTTCAAATGAAGCCCTCAAATTAATGAGACCATCCTCGAAGTTGCGACCGAGAACCACGACCTCATCAAGATAAACTAACACCTGTGTCCAAGTAAGTCCTCTTAAAACGAGTTGCATGGCCCGCTGAAATGTTGCTGGGGCGTTACAAAGGCCCATTCCCATTCTGGTGTGCTCGAACAACCCATATCTTGTAATGAACGCTGTTTTCTTTCGGTCTTCTGGCTCAAGCTCAATCTGATAATAGCCACTGGCAAGGTCCAATGTACAGAACGTGGTGGTGCCTTGAAGTGAGTCCAAGCAATCCTCAATGATAGGAATAGGAAAACAATCTTTTATTGTTCTGTCATTTAAAGCTCTGTAGTCTATGCACCAGCGCACGGTTCCATCTTTCTTTCGTACTAGCACTGGAGCGGAGGCCCATTCAGAAGATGATGGCTCAATGACACCTGCTTGTAACATCTTGTCAAGGTGTTGCTGTTCGAGATCTTGGAATCCAAGAGGTGTTCTTCGCATCCGGTGTTTAACTGGAGCGTGGTCTTTTGTATCTATCTTATGCCTGACAGCTGTAAGGCAACCAAGATCTAGGTCGTGCTGTGCAAATACATCCTGGTATTCGATTAATAACTTCTTGAGTTTTAACTTATCTTCTTGACTAATCACATGCTTTATAGAACGTTCATACAGGTCTGTTAAATGTGATGGCAACGAAGACGATTCTTCTTGGCTTAAACCTGGTGCCGTGGGCACCTGGGTTTGTGTTTCTACGATACCACGACGGACATCTGGAGTTTGATTTTCATTTTCTTCCGAAGTCTCCTCCATTATACTGTCAATCTCTTCCAAATGACCTATAGGTGTACCCTTTTTATACGTATGTAACGATTTCCATCATTTAAAATAGTCACAGGACAAGATTTACCTTTTCCGACAACATGCGAAACTAAAACTCCACTGGCAAGAGGGCATGGCTCCAAAATGAACTCTTGTTCAGATCCTCTGTGTGTATCAATGCTGAGGATCATTTGTGAATTCGGCGGGACTGTGATTGTACGCTTAATGCAGACTTGTTGAGTAGCAATATCATCAGATCCAGTAACAAATGATGCAGGTATAACTCTGTTGTTCACTGTTAGTGATGGAGTGCTGAGGTTTATGACTGCACCCAGCGTATCCAAGATATCTAGACCTAGAATGACATCGTCTGTAAGTGGTGCCTTGCACGTCCCACCTTATTTCTAACCCATCTATATTCAGGAGCGTGTTCCTCATGATCTTGCCTATGACCAGTTGCTCGCCCAAACCACGTAGCGTCACTGTTTCGGAACATTCTATATCCTCGGGTATTAATTTCTCGTTGACGAGTGTAATCATAGCTGCTGTATCAACAATCATACTTGCATTTTGTTGAAACACTGTTCCCCATACTGCCAAACTTTTCCCAATCGTACGTCTTATAACAATATCAGACGAAGCCGTGGGCCTCGGTTCTGATTTGTCAGGTGGTATTTTCCTTGGCCATGTGATTTAAGAGTCGAGTGTTGGCCTACCGGCTCGACCCGTTGGCA
>JAASAO010001919.1:0-38725 GCA_017311375.1 Mytilus coruscus
TAAAGATATTATCATTATTATTATTATTATTATTATTATTATTATTATTATTATTATTATTATTATTACTGAACAAATTTAAAACAGATGCATTTGTATAAAATGCCTTTGAGTATACAATTTGCTTGAAATCATATTTTGACATTTTAAAATATATTTGTTAGTTGACCAGATTCAGTTTCTCTATTTGTTTTGTTAATCTGGTTCTGACACGGGGAGGATTGTTGTTATTGTCTACCGCTTCAAGAGTATATCCCTTGTCCCTTGGTGTCTCCTGTAGATGAACAAATTTCCATCTTTGAAAATTTGAAATATTAATCAATGCGTTTAGTAATATATGGGAAACACAGTCTACATTTACATGAATTTTCCATAAATCCAGGTTACTTTTTGTTTAAATTAAAAGAACATGCGACAGGTTTAGATATCTTTGCTAAGGTCAACCTACGACAGTTTTGAGGCGAGGTCTTGATAGTCCTAAGAGGATCATAAGACATGTCATAAGATATTCTAGTATCTTATAACAGGTCTTAAGATAGCTTCGCGAAACCGTCCCAAGTTTTATTTGACAAAAGTCTTATCTCCACAATGTATTAAATTTTAAACTTTTTTCACACAAGCTAATTTAAATATTAAAATTTTAGATTCACAACAAGAGCATTAAATGAATGATTATGTATTTTAAGTAACCATGGCGATAATAATCATTAATTTCATTTATTTTAAAATGTCCAAACTATAACTTCCAGCAAATTGTATGTTCAAAGGCATTTTATACAAATGCATCTGTTTTTAAATTTGTTCAGTAATTGTCAACAAAGAATGTGAAGAAATTGTCTAATTTATGAAAATATTTAAAATACGTCACAGATATGAAATTTATATGACAATCATTTGAATGACTTATACTTTGTAGTCTTGTCTCCAATTATATTTAAAATGTTATGTTATAATAACATGTATATCGTAAAAACGCGAAAAGGCGAAAAGGCGAAATCGCGAAAACGCGAAAACGCGAAATCGCGAAATCGCGAAATCGCGAAAACGCGAAAACGCGAAAACGCGAAAACGCGAAATCGCGAAGTCGAAAACGCGAAAGGCGAAGTCGAAAAAGGGAAAAGGCGAAGTCGATTTCGCGTTTTCGACTTCGCGTTTTCGCGTTTTCGCGTTTTCGACTTCGCGTTTTCGCGTTTTCGACTTCGCGATTTCGCGTTTTCGCGTTTTCGCCCTATAGAATATGAAAGGCGAAAACGCGAAAACGCGAAATGGCCTTAACCGGCCACCATACTTGAGTTCTCTGGGGAAACTCACCGCTGATCAATCAGGCAGATGTTTGCATCTGTACAAATATCCGTAATAAGCAGTTAGTAATCATCAAATTTCTGATGGATAATTGGATACCATAAGAAGACCCCTAAGAAGAAGTTGACTTTATATGTTCTGTTATACGAACATACAGGCTTTTTAAACCAGTGACCTCACTTTTTGTGTATAATCTTCAAGAAAATTAAGTTAAAATCGTTTTTATCATTTCATTTAATGTGTTTTCGAAAAGGAATAGAGAATAATGGACAAAATGCACAGAATAATAATAATAAAAAAAGAATGACGGGGCACTCAAATATAAAGAATGGAGAATAATGGGGCACTAAGATACAAAGAATAGAGAATAATGGCAAAAGATATAAAGATTACAGAAAAATGACCTAAAAATTAATGAATACAGAAATGAGGGACCCCCCATTAAGACCCTCATAGATTTGTAATACAAAATGCAGAATAAAAATACACCATAAAAATAGAATATCAATGTGATGTAATTGATTTAATTATGTTTATAATCGAGTCTATGTGCAAATTAATCGGGTAATTTTTAAACGCAGCTAATAAACAAAAAAAAAAAAAAACCTAAACTTTTATAGTTTTAAATCGTACCTTTTAATAAAAGATTTTAAAATTGAACTCAATCACTGAACAACTTTTCTTTTCATATATTTTAATAATTTTATTACTTACAAACTTACTGCCAAAAGAAAATGAACGAAAATTGAAAATAACTATTGACATAGATTTATTTTATTTAAAATTATAAAATCATTCTACATGGAATGTGTCATTTACATCTACATATCTTCATAATGTACCTACAGGTCTTGAGCAGAATCGACACAACTTTCGTTTTCTCCATGCATGGCTTAGCATCACAAGAGTAAAAAAACAAAGAAACAATGAGAAGTAAAAGAGAAATCAACTTCACATCACCAGATCTATATTAGCAAAAGTGTTGTACCGCGATGTAGTGAACATGGTGAAGAAACAAAGAAAAATATATCATGTCTAGCAACGTTTCCTTGTCACATAAATTTAAACGAATGGTTTTATGTTATCACCTGCTACATTCACTGCAGTAGCCTGGGATCCTGGCTCACTGCTCGACAAAGTATAAGATTGGGTCAGGATGCCAGGCTATCACTGCAGCCACTTGCAAACCCATTTCGCATGCATCCGAATGATATATGATGCATAATGAATTATACAACCTTCGATCAGAGCTTAACGTCTGAAGCAACATGAGCAAGAAAATAAGATACTTGAAATCATGACCAGTAGTTCGCAGGTACGTGATTTAGTTAGTAATTCTGACTTAACAAAACCTATCCGTGTAACCCTTTCATTTTTTTTTTTTTTTTTTTACAGTTTCTGTATTTTGAAATCAATCTATCGATCAAAATATAATACCTCTATAAATGAAAATGTATTATATGTTTTTAAAGGTTCACTGTAAATGCATCATATACTTTGTAATTTTGTAAATGGCTAGCTTTACCGAGACTTCCAAAGAATTTGAAAGGTTATTAACAAATGTATGATGACGTATACTTCTTCATAAATAAAAGGCATATATGTTAAGTTATAGATATTTCATATTTTGCATAGTTTTGCGATGTTTGTAATTATACCATAGCTTTTGTTGAAACCCTCGGCAATAACCTCACGAGACGAAGTCGAGTGAGGTTGCCGAGGGGTTTCAACAAAAAACTATGGTATAATTTACGAAACACCGCAAAACTATCCAAAAAATATGGAATATCTGTTTTAACCTATCTCATCTTTTGCTGTTAAAAATTGTATATTTCATATATTTTTGTTTGTTTACTTTAAAAATAATTTTGACAAGAATAAGTTAAATAACCCTTTTCGGGCCTCACACACAAAGCTCCGCCTACTTTCTAAAATAAGCACGGACTTCTGAAACAGCGGGAATATCAGTTCAACTTGATTTTTTGACAGCGATGGATGCACATTTACATTGGTGACGGACAACGTTACAGACGAAACAAATGTTGAAAGATTTTCTGGATATGGACACAAGATAAGTTACTGATTTTCTAATATTTGGAAGATTTCTGGAATCCCAGATTAAAAGCTACAAAGGGTTAGTTTTTTTATTTTATCAAAATGTTCGAAATGTTTTAATGTTTTAATATTAATTTATAATTCTAAGGAAATTTAATTTCACAAGAATCTTTCTGAGAATTTGAATGAATAATTCCACGTTTTGATTTGTACCAGAAGCTTAAGTCTTGATATACAAATCCTTAGTCGTACATTAATTAAAAGGGATTTCAAAATGATCACGATTAAAATCACATGTTGACTATATAGGTAATTTATACAAAAAGTTAAGCTTCATTTATAGTAACCAGACGCTATCTAATTTTAACGGTCCAACATTATTAATATTACTTAAGCAACCTCGTTAAGTCTATGTGTCAGCAGTGTTTAACAAACCTGGTGCGGTTCCAGGATTTTGAAAGGGTGGATCCAGGAAGCCAACATTTGGAAAATAACTTTGAAAAAGTCTTATGTATTAACCATATATATGAAGCTCCTTAAAAGGGGCGTGTACCCTGCTCCCTCCCCCTAAAAAAACCGCCTCGGCAAATTTAAACCTATACATGTAGCTGCAGTGGAGCCTATGTGAATACAATCCAAGTATACATTTCAATAACTGAAAATCAACTGATATTTTCCAGTATACTAAACATAAATCTTAACACATATATATATTTTTTAAACTTTGTTTGTTCTGGGAGCGAATTTTTGTTCATTTAAAAATATAGGATAACGGAGTTGGTGTACGTGGGTTCGATTCCCACCCTAGGCATTCATTTATATCAGCTGGTGCAAAGCGGGCAGTTTAGCTTAGTGGCCCCACACTGACTCTGTTGTTCCTATGTCAAAAAAATCAGGCGGCCGCGGCCAGATCTTGCCATCTTTCTTTTTTCTTTTCGAAGACCATGTACAACAAAACCATGGTATAATTGTGAAAATTATACCATAGGTAGCTATGGTATAATTTTCGGTTATTGAGATTTATACTATTGTTGCATTCCCATAGGTTACATTGTACAGCTATAGGTTAACATTTAAATAGAATTTCAATTCCATCAAAATCATCAGTTTATCGATAAAGATATCAATTTACGTATGCATTATAACAAGTATTAATAAAGTGAAAATAGTTTAATTAGACGTTCTATATAAAAATGTATTCTTTTTCACAATATGAAATGTGTATTGCCAGGTTCTATAATTATAAGTTAACCTCGGTTATAGAGTGATCAGCGTATCTGATGAAAAGCTTCTTCTACGGTGATGCCCGGGTGCTGTATCCAACGAGCTAAATCATTGCTGAGACGTATAATACTTCTAATAATATGTAATATATATATTTCCGTGTTTAATGTATAAATCATGTTTTTTTATTAAATTCAGTTACTTTCTCACCAGAAATTATGCTGGGAATTGCAAAAAAAATATTTCTATATATAAATCTGCTGTTAACGGGATATCGTAAAGTATCCTACAGGTTTTCTGACTTCGTCCCCTTTACAGGTTACACCTGTCTCATATGATATTAGTCTTATGCAATTAAAAATTATCAATCACCTGGTAAAATTAAAGACATTATAAAAAGGTACGCATACATCAGTACTTCACGATCTTTTGATTCTGATGACCAAAATCCTTTCACAAAAAATTTTCACCATGTCGTTACGTCCTGTATCTACGCCTACGACGTCACCATAAAACCCGCCGTTATTGAAGATAGAAACTACTTTTATTCCGTAAACAAATAAATAGTAACAGGAAGGACAAATATTTATGAACAGACATTCCAGTGATTGTAGAATATTAGTGTTCATGATTTGAAACATGGGAAGTTATTTATTTTCAATTATAATGCTACTAAATGAAAAAAATCAATCTGTTTACCAGTTTTATCTACATATAATTTGAAAGAAAATGTTAGGTATCAAATATGAACGCATGGAAATTGGCTAATTTTCATACTTCAACGAATACAAAAAATTATGAAACTTTTGCACACTAATATTTGCATGTACTACCTTGCACAATGTGTAAACTCTTATGTTAAATTGAAAATTATGTCAAACTTACAAATTAAACAGACAATAGACAATAACTGAAATATGTACATTTTTTGAAATGACTGATATATTCTATTTTTCAAGATATCTTATAAAGTTAATACGATATTTTATTTATCTCGTCCTAGATGAAACTTTGCTTATTTGTATATATGTTATAAACGGTTGTAAGCTCATGTTTATTTTTAATTAAACATATATGACGACCCTTAATAAACTTTACTTACATGCTAACTTCTAAAAGTTTGTGGACAGACCACAATTCAAAATAGAAATACAATTGTCAAAATAGAAAAGAGCATACTTATGTGTTTAACCTGATCTTATAGTGAGAACAAATAAGTTTGGTTGTAACATGAATCATACTTAATTCTTTAATATTCAAGTGAGTTATCTTCTGTTATTTACAGAGGAGTGCAATAACAACACGATTTTTAAAGTTATTTCATTATCCAGAACCGCTGTTGATCGCTTGTCATAAAAAGCAAATAATTGGAAGATCTTTGACCATGGCATTCAATTCGATTTCAAAAGTTGTTATTGCACCGTCTGGCTACGCCTCCTGGACTAGTAAAATGAAAGAAGGAGGTTAGGGGCTTAATTAATCTAAGGAAACCGAACCATATGGGGCTTTCTAAATTTACTCTACTCGTATCAATACTTAACCCTAACACAAGTCAAACTAACACCTAACCCTTTATTAGAACAAACTATAATATATCCCAATCAGAAACTGAACTGCTAACCCTAACCAGTAACTGCAGGGTCCCATAAAGTAAAGAATGCATGGAGGGGGTGTTAAAAGGAGAAATGCCAAAATATAGATACAGATTAATTTATAGGTCGTACATATCTTAAAATATTGTGAAGGAAGACCGGGTCCTCGTTTTTCTCCTTTTACCAGCCACCTTTTCCATTGTATTTAAAGGGAAATTAGTTCCCGCCCGGTCTTATTTTTGGTGGGGTACCTGTTTTTGTTATGTTAGAATTAATATGCCAGAAATATATATCACTGGATGTTCAGTCATTTCATTCACTTTACACAAAGTCTTTCTCCGTGTATTAAGCATGCTTTAAATATTTGTCACTGGATGTTACGCAATTAACGAGCACAAAATTATAAGATCTTTTACTGTTGTCTGGGAAGAGAGAATACCTTCACAATTGGTTTTCATGAAACTAATGTTTCTTCTTATCACACTACTCTGACACTACAAGTCCTGTTGGCTTGAAAGCAGGCAAATGGTATACATCGAACAACATTGTGTACGCCAAGAATGTTCAGAAACGGAACACTATTCGATAACATAAACGTTCTCTGTAAACTTCATTAAACAATCTCACGGTAACAATTTCGTTCACATGCATTTGAAATACATACTGAAAACAACTGTTTGAAAATGAATATAGCCACGCCTTGCTGCTCATTAATATATGCGTAGGACATTCTATCTCGTGCGCACAGTTTTCAAACTCGCGTGCACTTATCAATCTACAAACAAAAATAATTCACAGTTCGTGCGATTTAATTTAGACCCAGTCTGTTGAATATAAAAGTGTTTTCTCTCATGTTTGCGCTTTACAGAAAGTATCAAATGTCAAGTTACCGATTCAAAATCTCATGGACTCCGGAAAATAAATATTAAGACAGTTTTAAGCTGAGACAAAAGCATAATTTCACAAAACGAAATATACGGAATACACTTTGCGGATTATAAATTTTGTCTTTATTAAGAGGAAGTTGCGTTCATCACACTTCGCAATTCTCGTTTGTCTATCAACTTAAATAGATATAATTAACATATGTAAGACAAAATAGAAGTCGCGTATTGGAAAATAGTCACATAGTTATGTTAATATTTTTATTACAGATATTGAACCTTACTGTTAGTATATATCATGTAGAAGATTCCATACTATTGTATATACAGGGACTTTGTATCTCATACATGGTAGGTTTTGTATTCTGTTCATATGTGTGTGTTTTGTGCATAACATGTGTCTTGAGCATGGCTTTAATGTATGTTTAAACAAGCTTAATGTGTTATGTTACTGTACGCTTTGCTTTTAATGTGTTGATATTCTGTTAATATGTGTGTGTTTTGTGCCTAACATGTGTATTGAGCATGGCTATAATATATGTTTAGACAAGCTTAATGCGCTATGTTACTGTACGCTTTGCTTTATGTGTTGTTATTCTGTTTATATGTGTGTGTTTTGTGCCTAACATGTGTATTGAGCATGGCTATAATATATGTTTAAACAAGCTTAATGTGCTATGTTACTGTACGCTTTGTTTTATGTGTTGTTATTCTGTTTATACGTGTGTTTTGTGCCTAACATGTGTCTTGAGCATGGCTATAATATATGTTTAAACAAGCTTAATGTGCTATGTTACTGTAATGTTGTTATTAATTTTAATGGACTATCAGGAGAATATTTGATAGAATTCAATATGTTAAGTATTATGATTATGATGAGAACAATATTTCTCGTAGTTAATACTCTGTATAAATAGTTTTATCAGTCAATAACATGGAAAACCATTGTTGTCCGGTAGGAAATATTTGAGTACAGTATTTTGGATATTGTCATCTAAAATGAATAGAGTTATCTTTCTTTGGACTGATTATTTGTATTTGTATTTCAGGGTCATTACAAAACGTATCCATTGATCCCGAGGTGTTTATTTTAATATACGACCAAAACAACCTGGTTATACAAATGAAGCGAATAATTTTTGTCCTATCATAAATGGAAACAGGTTAATGCGGTGTTAACCACAACTACTGAAATAAAACGTTCACAAAATTTATTGGTAAACAAAAGCATTGTCGTTTTTATCATTAATATTTTATTCTTACATTTGCATGTTCAAATATAGCATTTATGTGGTGATACGTAGTAAAATAATAATTTTAGTAAATCAGCGATTTTGTTTTATAAACTGCATAACGCTAAATAAGGCAACTTTCACGGAAATTAGACCATACGATTTTCTTACGGTATGTTAAATATTTATTCTTTTATTGAAAAACATTTCAGGTATGTCCTTGGGTGCATTAAACTCCTTAACTAAGCGTCTTTTCAGATTTCGCCGCTCCACTATAAATCCATTCATGAATGACTAGCCTATAAGTGAAACCATGCTTAAAATTACAGATTAGATGCTCAAAGTGGGATATTGTTTTTACCTTAAAATGTAGAAATTTAGAGCTAGACATGTCGGAACTGTACACACTCGTGTATTGTTTAGGACTTTATGTTGACCTCTAGATGTTTTTTTTTTCTTTTGATTTGTGGACTGCTGTTTCATTGACGCACCCCAAAATCAACTTTTTGTGCAATTTTTAATCTTTTTCATGAACTTCACATTTATTCATAAAATGTTATTCGGGTGAATGATTACAGTCGAAAAAACTTTACAATAATTTTGAACTTTTTCATAATTTTGATCTGGCAAACATGATTGAATTAATATCTGGAAGACGAGAAATGTTACCTATACTTCCCCCATGAATTTGGTTTTGGTTTTTGCGTCCTTTTTATTCATCTCTCAAATTTCCAACATATACCGAAATTGCAATTTTAAAGTCACGTAAAACATTTATAATCTGGTTAGTAAATGTTCAGAAATAACACATAATGTTGTAGAAACCTCAAGGTATAGCTGCGATAGTTTTGTACAGATGTAAAGACCTTTAAAAAAGATCATTTATTTTAGTGCGCAATGAATTCATGGAAAACTGGTCCTTCCTCTTTGATTTTGTACTATTATATTTGCATACTTTCTCAAAACAAGTATTTCATGGGTTTTGTTGTTGTTAAAGTTTCGGTTAAAATCAGAATACTTTCCTCAGTTAATAACAAAATATATTTTTAAGAGTTGTATCATCATTAATAATGACGACTTACCATTATTACCCGCGTCCTCTCAATTTTGACATAAATAAATGGAATAAAACGTTCTGTGAGAAAATTTACTTCTTTTGAAGTGTTGATGTTTTGTATGGAATAGTAGGGATTACAATAATTAAAACTGGATTTTGCGCTATCTGAACTTAGGCCAAATGATTTATAGAGTTCAATATGTCTTTTATCAAACAATAATAATTCATCGGATAATATGCAGACTGTTTGACGATAAGGAAGATAGTTTAACTTATCTTAAAATCAAAAAGACGATTAGATAAAACAAGTTATTCAACAGAGAATCTTTTAAAATATAACTGAAAGGAGATGTTTAATGTCTATGAGACAGCAAGCCAACAACAATATATGTATATTCCGAAAAAAAATTGCTGACGGTTTTCGTTACTTGAAATGTACAAGCAAAATTCGACCAATTTAAGTAAATAAAACCCTCAATGAATATGAGAAATCAACAAACTTCAAACCGTCTGTTAATTCTTTAATAGTTTTTTGTACCTCGGTGCTTAATTACTATGCTTGCATTTTAATATTGGGAACCACTTTGACAATAGCAAGTTATTCTGTGGACGCTAATCCTTTGTCTATAAATACTCATATTGTGATTTACTTTAATTTTATAAGTTATTTTGAGGTCAGTTTAGATCTGTGGTCTAGATTACTGTTCGGACGCTGCCAATAAAGTTTCAAGTATTGGTAGTCTCAGTTAATTAACCCGTAACACTCCCTGTTATATAATCAATACAATCAGACATCAATTCAAATATTTATTTAAAGTTTAACGATGTTGAATCCAGCACTCTAATAATTCCTGAATGTGTGGACGGACGGATGGACATTATGGATAGACAAAAGTATATCATGTATATCCCGTGCATGAAAGGTGTATACAATTGCCTCTATTAGGAAGGGTAAGTTTTCACCAAAAAGACCACGAAAGGACCATGTTTAAAATTCTTTAAATCTTTACAGACTAGCATAGTACACAGCTCTATGAATATATGACATATAGACTCTTTAATATGTAAATTCCTGTAGGATTTGATAACTGGAAGATTTTGAAACTGCGAGTGAAAAGAATTCAGGGAATAAGTCCTATGCCCTTGTCGGCTAATGTCCCGTAACTCTGTAAAAAAGTCCACAAATATCAAAACGGAAGCAGCTTACTTTTGCACATCAAAAGATCACCATTAAATTTCATGTGAATCGATACAAGCATTAACTAGTTAGTAGAGAGATTCACGGATGAAATCACTCATTCCGTGAATGACATATCAGGAAATGTTCATAATTAAAAGGGAGCTTACTGTCAACAATCCCAACAACACTTTAAAGTTTGACGTCAAACTTTCAAGTCTTTTCGAGTTAGTGCACGACTTGTGACAAGTTGCCTTAAATCTTACTAGAAAACGTTCAAAATAGAAAGAGAGCTTACTTTAACCAAACAAACTTAATGTTTTGGGAAAATTTCCTAGTGTAACCGTCCTTGAGTAAGTTTCTGTCATTTGTTTAGTCTCATTCCTCTGGAACGACACACTGAAAAGTGTCCAAACTTTAATGGAGCTTTCTTCCATAGATTCAAATATTTCATAGAAATGTCATATGTTAAAGATCAAGACATTTTCAGGATATTGTAAAACATAAATTTTACGAATGGACAGATAGGCGGAGCCTATTAAATGACGTGTTTTGATTTTACTCTGAAAAAAGTCCAAACACGATGTCTACAAAAAAAAAAAAAAAAATGAAAACAACACGTTAAATAATTTCATGCCTGCGAAGCGCTTTCCTGGATTTACCTTCATAAGGAACGCTCAAGCCGAATATTTGTAAGCAGAGGATGTACAAGAACCGAAACAGCTAAAGAGCCTTTGCCTGAGGGAGTTGAAACCTTAGTTTCTTTTTAATTCAAAAATTTATGAACGGAAAAATTCAGAAAGTTTTTTATAAATCATGTCAGTACCGAAGTACTGACTACTGAGCTGATGATACATTCGGGGACTGATAGTCCACTAGTTTATATATATCGCTCTATATGTACAAAGAATTGTTAAATGAGACGCGATGTTCAGAAGGATTGTTCAATGCCACGTGGGATAGTCTTAACCAATTAATGTCTAGCTAGCATTAGAAGAATAATATATTTAAGCTTTACTGTATCTTTGCATTTATAACATCCCACATAATGTACTTGAAATTTAAGGTTATAGAATTTATCTAAATTTAGCATCAATCACAACAAATCAAATTAAAAAAAAAAAAAAAAAAAAACAAACAAACAAACAAAAAACAGCAAAACAGCAAAAAACAAATATACAGTAACGTTAAACTAAAACATATTTTTCCACTAAAATCGTTGGTTTACTCCTTATAGGATTTATTGCCACGAAATGAAGATTGCTTTACAATTTTTTGGTTTTTTTTTTTAATTTTGAAAACTATAGTAACAGATAAAGATTGACTTTTCATCGAAAAATAATGATCGGCAGTACAAGATTTATAAAATGGTCAGCAAGACAATATCTACAAATGGGTCAACAAAGCCAACATTGTTAGTCAATTTTTTATAAAATCTATTGCCCTTGAATGACGATTTTTACCCATATCTTGTATTTCCGGCGAAAAACTATATAAGAAAGAGAAAACTAAAAATCGAAAAAAAAAAAAAAAAATACCAGCAATTCAAAATCATCAAAAAAAGACGTCATGAACTCTATTTGATTTCAGTGTTGAAAATGCACATATATCCCAGGTGAACAAAATCAGCTCTATAGATCCTGTTTACAAAAATACACCACATGCGCTGCGCTGCGCAGACAAATTTTTACCAGTGAACACACTATATTTTTCTGTGTTAATATCTGTTTGTGCTATACATTATATCTACACATATTGGATATATGGAGTCAAACAGTCAAGCCACATGTTTTTTATTATTTTACTGAATCTTCTCTCATTTTATAACTGCAATACCCGTGGAAAGATTATAACTCAAAGTGCAATATTTTATTTATTGTTTGAAAAACCCATACCGCATAGTCAGCTAAAAAATGCACGGAAATGACAAACGTAAAACAGTTAGCTTTCATTTTGTATTTCTTCTTTGAAAAAAAGGGGCTAAAGATATCAAAGGGACATTCAAACTCACAAGTCGAAAACAAACCGACAACACCATGGCTAAAAAAGAACATTAGTACACAAAAGACAACATACAAAGCTAAAGACTGAGCAACACGAACCCCACCAAAAACTGGGGGTAATCTCAGGTGCTCCGAGAGGGTAAGCAGACCCTACTCCACCTGTGACACCTATGACATACGTTGATGAGTTATATCAAGTGATTAGAAATCACACAATAGCTGAACATTGCAAGCTCTCCAATCGAAATCAAATGGTCTACCGCTAATATGAATATTATATCTTTTTCTTTCTTTTTTCCCCACCAATCGGCATTTTCATTCGACAGAAAACTTCCTACTTCGTAAGCATGTTTGCATCATAATGTGAATAACCATGCTATATCATCATGCTTATGTGACAGTTTTAGAATGCGAAATGGGACTATTTACTGTACAAGGGACTATGTGGGATTTTTTAAAAATGAAATAAATACACAAAAAGCATTTATTATTTGAAATATATATATATGTAGTAGAAATATACTTGGACAAGAATTTTTTTTATGTTTGACCTTTGACCCCAAGCATCTGCCTGATATTCTTGAATATATACATTTTGTCTGCCAAAATTCCAATTTACAATAAAACCACATTTAAAAACTTAGTAATATAACTACCGCAGCACTCATCATAAACAAAATGAGCAGAAAGGATGCAAACACTAACTATTTTTTTATAGCGTAAGACCATTGTACGTGAAAATCTCATTTCGCACAGGAAAATACGGGAAACTGTACTAGTTAGCACAAAACATTAAAAAACGAAATTTGCAAATGTTTTGAATTTTCAATTTCCATGTACTTACTTTTTGACCATATGATTTAAACGAATAGCAGTTTCTTGTATTAAAAGTGTGTCAATGTTTAATAAGGCTACCATTGTTGGATGCAGAAGTCGGTGTGTAGGTCCGGAGGAGAAATGACACCCCCCCTTATTTCTACCATTTTTTTAATATTATAAATTAAAAGAAAATTAGTTTCAATCCACCTCTACATCAACCTTACAGATTTCCAGATTTCAGACAGTAATAATAAATTATACATAAAAAAAAAAAAAAATCATAACTTAAAGCAAAGCTGCGTGTCTTTCTTTTCGACGCTTTTGAGTTATAATTTGCAGTAAATATAAAAACAAATTATGTGCATAATAAATATGATACGTGCCTGGATTTGTGTTTTCAATTTAGTAATTATTTTTGTGGTTACGTTGCTGTCTTGTAGCTTTATACATCTCCTTTCATTCATGGGCCAATTGAAGATAAAAAAAGTATTGACAGTTTGTTTCATGTCCAGTGGCAAATATTTCAAACACATTCAGGACGAGAACAAAATATATATTGATGTAATAGCTAGGTTCTGTAATAGGGATCGACCGGGGAAAAGGAGGAGAATTTCAACAGTCACCAGCTGAAATGTGGGTATATTGGATAGGACATTAATTTTCTCCCTTGCATCAGGTTAGCCTTGGACCCATGAAAGAGAAGTGGCAAAACTCTTAACGCGCAGGGAGTGTTGCACTATCTCTTCACGGGACCATAATTCTTCCCTATTCTAACCGGACGTGATTACGTATTCATACATCCCGCACAGCCAAACGGATGCTCCATTCTGCCAAGGGTTTTACTTGTGGTCGGAGGAAAGCCATATTTCTATATCACCAGTCACCTTTGGGGTTCTAGGTTTAAGACATGCTAAATGTCTTGTATGTACAGAAAATGAGAATAACACAGGCCTGTATATACGTAACATATATATGCATAATGTTTGTCCCTAATATTTTATTAACTATGTATTTACTTTCAGGTATCACAGATCGAATTTATTCGTTCATAGTGTGTTAATTTACGTTTTTGATTGAGTTAAGCCTTCCAATTGATGTTTTATCGTGTGTTTTCTATGTTGTGATGTTATACTATTGTTTCAGAAAAAGGGAGAAGGTTTGGTACCATTAAAACGTTTAATCCCGCTGCAAATGTTTGCACCTGTCCTAAGTCAGGAATCTGATGTACAGTAGTTGTCGTTTGTTTATGTAATTTATACGTGTTTCTCGTTTCTCGTTTTTATATATACTAGACCATTGGTTTTACCGTTTGAATGGTTTTACACTAGTACTTTTGGGGCCCTTTATAGCTTGTTGTTCGGTGTGAGCCAAGGCTCCGTGTTGAAGGCCGTACATTGACCTATTATGGTTTACTTTTATAAATTGTTATTTGGATGGAGAGTTGTCTCATTGGCACTCACACCACATCTTCCTATATCTATAGTCACTCTTTCAGTTCGAAATATGGACTTAAAATATGAACAATTTCATTATATTCTATGAATTAATCTAATTTGATATGGCCATGTTTAGATATTATTATGTTGGTATCTTCTTCTGAAAAGGTAGAGCTAAATTTACCTGAATATATTAGACATCCGGACAACTTCCAAAGAGTCTTCATCTTTATCAAAATATAGAGTATGGTATCTTCTTGTGTATACTTTGAAGGTCTAACCGCAACATTATGACATTTCTTTAAAACATATCACATAGTTATTGGTCAAAGCTGCAACTTGGGTAAATTGTTACAAGTATGCACATGTACCAAAACAATGAAGAAGAATAGCATACTTTACCAAAACCAATAAAATTGAGAATGGAAACGGGGATGGCCACAGGGACAACCCGACCAAAGAGCATAAAAAAGCTGATGACAGCTAGAAAATCACGCACCCGGAGGCGGGCTTCAGCTGGCCCCTAAATAATAGTGTATACTAGTTCATCGAAATGGACGCCACACTTAACTTCGAAAGTAACGCTCCTTCTTGTATTTTAGATACTAATTATATAAAGTTATTTTAAGGATGTCTTTCAATGAAAATTTTGAATATCATTTTGTATATACATACTGTTTTTGAACTGTCCCTTTCAACAATATATAGCACTGAATAAGCTTTTTGAATTAATAGATAGATATATAAATATGTAAATTATTTTGTTGAATCTTCAATATGTATTTATTAAGACTCTAGAATACTTCGGATTTGAAACTTTTAAGTGAAAGAAACTCCTCGAATACTAAGATGTTATTTTGTTTTGATATCTAATCGAAATATTACAATGTATGTATTTGAATAAATCCGTGTGGTGGTGGATGAAAACGACAACTATTTCACATAACGGAGTCAAACCAACTCTTATTCATCTGTAGATTAATATTTATACATGAAACAGTATGTGGTTTATAATTATAATTGGCTTGATGTCCAGTGGCAAACATTTCAAACATGCTAAATTAAATAGCAAATCAAATTATTCATTTACTGATGGTCTTCAAAAATAGACGATCGCGGGATGAAGGACTGGAAATTAAGACTTCAAACGCAGTTATCGCGGGATTGTTAAGTATGTGCGTGGATTTGCCTTACAAAAGATAAATGCTCTCCGCAAACAAAGCTTCAAATTTAAAATTGAGATACTGTTGCTTCGTATTCATGCATCCGATATACCGAACAGGTAAAGTACACCAACAAGGATCTTACATCAGAAATGGAAAAGCACAGATGACCATAAATATTATTTCAAAACCTGGGCCAACTTTTTTAGAAAAAGGATAGTACAGGATTTTCATGGATACATAGTTTTAAAATTGATATTATTATGAATGAACACTGTTACATGTACATCTGAATCACATTTATATAAACACTCTTAATTCAACTTGATAATTATTGTTAGATTGTAAACATATACATGCAATCATACCACATCTATGGCATGGTATTGGTTGCAAAATTTGATATTTTTCATTTAAATGCAATATTTCTTATTTAATTGGTAAATTTCTTCATTTAAATGCAATATTTTTTTATTTGAATGGTATATTTTTCATTTAAATGCAATATTTTTATTCAGATGGTATAATTTTTCATTCAAATGGTATAATTTTTCATTCAAATGGTATAATTTTTCATTCAAATGGTATAATTTTCGTTCAAATGCAATATTTCTTATTCAATTGGTATAAAATGTCATTTGAATGCAATATTTTTATTCAATGGGTATAGTAGTTTTTATTTATATGCAATAATTGCATTATGGGAAATTCTTTGACGTCATAAGGTCAAATTTGCAACAACGTTTGTGATTGGTCGGTAATTGTTTGGATTTCTCCCTTTCTTTCTAAACTTGAGTGACCAAAATTAAAGAACGCGTAAGAATATCGCCCTCTAACTAAATTTGGCGTTCGTGCGAGTTCGTGCACTGGCTGTTAATGCCAATAATGGCCAGGACGAGCAAAAATGTGAGTGACAAGTAATAATAACTAATTTGACACACAACTTGTTCATGGATAGAAACAGATGCCTGCGTGCATGGCAAAACACCTCCAATGAAAACCTGTTCTGAAGAAACTCTCCTACAGTCTACACATTGAAATAAAAAAATATATATAGCTAGCCCCTCCCCTTCTAAGTCCAGATCAATGTAATCATAACGTTCGTTAGTGCTATATCATTTTTACTTTTCTTGATCCTCAGAGACGTTGCAGGAAGGCACACATGAAAAAGAATAAAAGCATCCAGGACGTTACAATTATTTGGACTAAGCCCCTAATTACGACAGCAGAACAAGAAACCCACAAGTAGAGACATAAGCTGTTATACTCCGGAACTAATTCTTTAATAAAGACAATTCAGGATAAATTGGAACCAGTTACTAACCCATGTTACAACAATAGTCCTATGACATAGGACTTCACTATATGAGGCGTGAACTTCATATTTAATACTATCTATAATATGTGCTCTCATGTCTTATGCTGCAAATCATTTTACATTTAGGATTCGTTGCTGAGCTTTTTTTTTACTGTTCTCGTCTCCGAATCCCTTAAATAGATTTTTTTCAAGCCCCACAGTAGTTCAATAATTACTATATGTCTTTGCATAAATAAGTATGCAGGGCATATTTCAAAACATATTTTATCTTCAGGACTTTTAAATGATTTACTTTTCAATACTGCATTGGGAAGGGGGTATACAAGTTTATTTTGTGACACATTATATAATATAATTAGGTATCCAACAAATTATATGATTGTACGTTTAGCTATTATCTAGACCCGTACAAAATGTATATAATTAGACACATTTAACAGGGGCGGATCCAAAACCTCGGTGTCTAGAGGGGAGGGGAGTAGGTTGTTGGTAGTAATGGTTATGGTTAGTGTGTGAGGGTAGGGTTTCAGATCAAAGATCGTTTCTATAATTCTATTTCTTTTAATTTTACCATTTCACTCTATTCTTTATCCTTTGATCTCTATTATATTTGTCCTAAACATGCGTGACATATTTGCCACTGTACATAAGGCAATCAAATTCTGTATATTTCATCATTTCATTATTATGTTATCTATAGGTTTGGTCCCGCCCTTATCTATTTTTTTGCACATTAGGGACGACATCAAAGTTCAATGTAGGATAAAAAACTTAATTCATATAGTTTTTTCACTGACCCCTACCCCCTTTCTTAACTTAATTTGGGTAAAATTGATTGACCAATAAGGATATATAAACAATCGATGTTAATTAAACAAAACTTGCTTAGTCCCAGGTCATGTAATAAAGTAGGTCTTATAAAAATACAATAGCATTTTAATTTTGAAAATTATATTTTTTATTCAACTTTGAAAAGTGGACCGAACGTTTTGACCATCGAAATTTTGCAATAGAAATACTAGTCATGACCACAAGATTTTAACAGCTAGTGCAGGACTCGCACGAACGTTAGATTTAGTTAGAGGGCGATATTCTGACGCGTTTTTAATTCTTGGTCACACATGTTTAGAAAGAAAGGGAGAAATCCAAACAATTTCCGACCAATCACAAACGTTGTTGCAAATTTGACCTTATGACGTCAAAGAATTTCCCATAATGCAATCATTGCATATAAATAAAAACTACTATACCAATTGAATAAAAATATTGCATTCAAAATGACATTTTATACCAATTGAATAAAAATATTGCATTTAAATGAAAAATATACCATTCAAATAAAAAATATTGCATTTAAATGATCAAATAAAAAATATTGCATTCAAATGAAGAAATATACCAATTAAATAAGAAATATTGCATTTAAATGAAAAATATCAAATTTTTGCAACCAATACCATGCCATACACATCTCCTTATTTTTATTTTGTTTGTATCCATTTTATTTTAAGATATAACATGGAGTTTTTATTTTTTTTTTGCTTGTTTTGCCTATTATCTTTATATTTTTCTTTTGTTATGTTTTGTTCTTTCTTTCTATGTTTGTTCTTTTTTTTTTTTTTTTTTGGGGATAGTTTACTTTTTCAACAATTTACAAAACCTGGACCATTCTTCTTCTTCCAAATACTGCCCACATTCAACACGATGAATATTCTGGCAAGTTGCGCATGATTAAAAACAGGTTAAAAACAGGATGAAAGCAAATTGTTCTGTTGGTTTAGTTTGTGGATTTGGTCGCTTGAGACTTGAATATCTCAAGAGACTTTGCTGTGGCGGTATCTGGTGGCAGTTTGTTCCAATCCTTGACGGTGTTAATGAAGAAGGACCATTTCCTACTGTCTTTGGTAGTTGGCTGTAATAGGTAAGTATGTTTTCCTGTCCGTGTGAGCTTCTTGTTGATTTTGTAGATATTTATTCTTGTCTATGGCTACAAGGTCGTTTGTTATTTTGTAACACATGATGAGTCGAGCTTCTTTTCGTCTTGATTGTAAGCTTTTTCATCCTAATTCCGTAATCATATTGCTGACACTTGATCTATTTCTATGTATGCTGGTTACATATCGTGCAGCTCGTCTTTGCAACTTTTAATTTTATCTATGTGGAAAGTAAAATCACAAAATACTAAACTCCGAGGAAAATTCAAAAGGAAAGTCCCTAATCGAACGGCAAAATCAAAAGCTCAAACACACCAAACGAATGGATAACAATTGTCATATTCCTGACTTGGTACAGGCATTTTCTTATGTGGTGGATTGAACCTGGTTTTATAGCTAGCTAAACCTCTCACTTGTATGACAGTCGCATCAAATTCCATTATATTGACAACGATGCGTGAACAAAACAAACAGACACAATAGGTAAAATGTCAAAATAGGGTACAGCAGTCAACATTGTGTTATCATCTTAATCAGTATAAAACAAACAAATGTAACGAAGAAGCACAAAAGGCATACATCAAATTTAACATCCTCATTTTGCTTTTTATTATACGATTTTATTTATGTATGTAAAATTCACCCATAAAGGATGGAAGGTTTTAAGTACTGGCGTAAAATCGCGCGTTTGAAATTCGCACAGGTAGACATAAAATAATTTTGTCGTTCAAAGATTTGCTGGTGCGGGTCCCATACTGTTATGACGTATTCCATTTGCGTTCTTACTAATATTTTATAGGCATGCTCTGTGAAGGATTTTGAGCTAATGTGGAGGTTTCGATATAGGAAACCAAGGCTTCGGCTGGCTTTTCCTGTGATGTTGTTAAAATGTTCTCCCCAATCTAGATCATTTGCCATGGCGCAGCCTAGGTATTTAGTTGATGTTTCATGGGACAGAGTATGGCCGTGGAGCTTGTAGTCCTACTTGATTGGCTTTTTCTTTTTGTGACTGTGAGGACACTGCATTTTCAGGATGAAAGTCCAGCCTTGTGTGGTTTTAGATTTTTCAGTTGTTTTCCACTCCATTATTTGTGATGATTATTTGTTCGCTGTTTGAATAGTTTTCTGATAGATCTGTCATGAGTTTTTTCTGTCAACATCTCTTTGATACTAATGGGACATGCAGTGGAGAAGACCGATTGGAATAGATCATTTAGTATATTTGCTTTATTTATTGGGTCAGTTTCTAATTTCCCATTTCTTCTAAGTAGTGCCACTCCATTTTATCACTTTTCTTGTGTTTGATATAGGTCCAGAATCTTTTGATGGTGAACGGATGTCCTTGTTATTTTCTGGAGTTATTATGTCTTCTATATTCTTCGAATAGGCTCCTCTTGATTTTCTTTGGATGGTTTGTTTCAGGTATTTAAATCTTTTAACATCAGTAGCATTGTTCGATTTCTTTTTCTTTTATAGGCTCGGTCTTTTCGCCTCATAAGTGTTTTGATTTCCTGGGTTATCCATGGGTTTTGTCCTTAGTCTTGCATATTTTGGAAGATATATGCTGGTCAGTATTTGTATCGGATCGATAAACATTATAACTTTGATTGATAACTAATTTTGGATTGTATGGCGATTATTTAAATCTGATAACATTTTCCGATATTAGTATTGATTTTATGACGGATTTATCCTGAATCGATGATGTGATGAAGTACAGTATACGTTAAAGAAGTGGTACTCCAAATAATGGAGGTATAATTATGAGAAGAAAAGTATAGTATACAGACTCGTTTCTTTCCCTTTCTCGATTAACCCTTGAATGGTTTTTGAACTTGTTTTGTTCATCCTGGAGAACCAACAAGTTAATAGCAAATGATTGATATGAAATAGGCCGTCAATGCGTAAGTGATATGCAACATTATTGTTTTGCGGATGTTTGAACTGCTTATTGTGTCTCATTAACTTTTATCAATCGCGATGTCAACATATTAAACTTGTGACTTGTGTGTTATTTGAATATTGTCATATTGTGTATTTTAGGTTGAAACATCAATTACAATAAAAGTTTACAGCCTTTGACGAATTATCTTCATACAGTACTGCTTTCTAGGTCTTCTTTAAACATGTTCCAGAGTATATTGATGTTTGTCTTCTTGTTCAGGCTTTCTTTTGAATTTTGATATAAAGCAAAGTCATATCCTCTGTTATGCTGTCCCATTTAGCTCTTCTATACAGTTGAATTTTTCTTGGCTTTTAGTTGTTTGTCATTGGATTGGTGTTCATTTCTGCATACACAATATCATGGTTTGAAATTCCTGGAATGACACAAAGTCTCATCATTTTACTAGGACAGTTGGTGATCAGTGGGTCCAAAGTGTTTTTATTTCTAGCTGGCTCTTGTACTAATTGAGTAAATCCATTGTCATTAAGAATATCTGTAAACTGGTAATGTTGTTCAGTATGTTGAGTTCATTGGTGGACTGTTTTGTTTGTCCAATTCCATCCTGGTAGGTTGAAGTCACCCCAATCATTAGGCATGCATTGTTTTGTGAAGCTCTAGTTACAGCTGTTTAAAATTCAGAGAGGCTCTCTTTGTTAGATGATTTTGGATTATAATATGAACATATGTAGAGGTCTTTTGTGCCTTTTGTTGTATTCGTGCCCATATTATTTCACAGTAAGTGTCTAGTTCTGGTATTTCAGTGCTTAGAAACGTGTTGAGTATGGCGAGAAGGACTCCACCCCAGTTTTGTTTTCCTTTCTGTCCTTGCGATAGATGTTATATTCTGGTGGGAGTATTTGGCTGTTGGTGATTAATGAATCCGACCAAGTTTCTGTCATTTTCATTACGTCTGGCTTTGTACTATCTATAAGATTTTGGACTTGGTGTTATTTGTTTCTGATGGACTGACAGTTCACATTTAGGATCCTTAATGGTATAAATGGTTTATTTCTAGTTTCTTGTTTTCTCTCTTTGGAGTTGATGTGTATTTTGGTTTTACACATTCTTGTTTGGATGCTGTACTCGTATCAAGTGTACCATCTAGTACTAAGTTAAAGCTATTGTTTGTTGAGATAGCTGTTGAACCATAACTTAAGGAATTGTAGTTTGGATTATCACAAATGATACAATCCCATCGCACAGAGATGTTTTTATGATCCACAAAATAGCTAAAGGTTTTACTGTGAATATCTTGGCAGTTGATATGAAACCATTGGTCACAGGTATCGCATCTTATGGCTCTGTTGTCCCATGTCACATGCTGGTCACATGTTCAACATGGGTATATTAGTGCTGTCGTTATGTGTTGGTCCTGGGTTTGGATTTACATCATTTGCATTTGCTAATAGTATGAGCAGTAAATATGATGTTACTGATTTACATTTATAAGGATAAGCTCTTGGTGATTTTAGTCTATTTACTGTTGTTATCAAGCTACTTACTGTAATATCCTGTTTTATTTGAACCTCTGTATCTTCAATGTTTGCCAAAACTGCATTTTTCATGTTCATGATGATGCTGGAAATGATGATAAAATTGTGATAAGCCTCATTTTGAAAGTTGAAGTTGATATTTAATGCAGATGGTATTTACTGAATATATTCTACAGCACTAGTTTGACTCTGTATTAATACGGTGTAGTAAAGACTGATAAGATAAACTCACCTAAACCCTTTACTACAGTATTTTCATCTTGGTGCTAGAATAATGTCAATAGCTCTGCTTCTTCGACTTGTAGTTGGACACATTCTGATTCTTGTATTGCGTTGTAGCATTCACTTTAGGTGTCAAGCAATAATTGTTTGGTGATGGCAAGGCTAAGTAAATTTCTGGGTGTAGACGGTCTTTTTTGTTGACTGAGATGTTGATTGACTTTCTATAGCCGCCTCTTTTTATTTTTCTGCCTCTGATGAAGAATTTGCTACCTTTTATGGTGTTCTTGTTTAATTTCTGGTTTAGGTTTATAATTTCAGAGTTAAGCTTCTGGATCTGTTTTGTTACTTGGAAGTCATCAACTTTAAATGATGCAGGTTGTTTATGTCCTTTGAACTTATTGTACTTGCTGATCGACAGTATGGGACAATCCACAAACTTTATCTCGGCACCTGGATGTTGCTCAACAATGTGTATTGCTCTTTCGTATTCTCTTAATATGGTATTTACAGTATTAGAACTTTGGTGTCTAAGTTTAATAAGTTTCCCCTCTTTGATGGTAAAATCACAGGTTCCTGGCCAAAGGTAAATAATTATGTGATAATGTCTTTTGATTGCTTTTGGAATTATGTGCTCAATCGAGTCAACCAGTTTTGATGTTTTTGCTCCAGAGATGCACCACGATTCTAGTGGAATTCGCTGTCTTGGCAGGCGTTCCGTACGGTAAAGCCCTTGCTGTCAAATACTATTATCGGTGTTTTATATCTAAATCCGCTTGGAATTTGGGGTTGCTCAGCAATATATTTCTTTAATTTGTTGCTCATCTGAAAATAAGGGTTTAGGAAAATATGCAATAATAAACAATTTCTATTTCAAAACCGGAAATGTCAAATTTCTTTATTGTCAATGTAAACTTTTCTTCCCGCCATATAGCGGACTGAAAGAAGATGATTTTACTGTTTTCTGGAAATATTTCACGGTAATAGTGTAATATGTATGTAGGTAAACAATTTTAGGGTTTGAATCAAGTAAATCAAGGATTAAATTCAAAGGATATCGTTCTCATGTTTTTAGAATAGAAACATTTAACGTCGCTTGTATTGCATATTTTGTTTGAATTCCATTATAATAATATATTTTCTTTAAAGAACGTATTTATTGGTTGAGTAAATTGATTGATTGTTGGTTGCTTAACGTTTAGTGGCAAATATGTCATGAATATTCAGGACGAGAACAAATTAACGATAAATTCAATAGGTAGGTTCTGTAATAGAGGCGTCCGGGATTAAGGTCGGAGAAATTTAGACTGCCACGGGAAATGAGGGTATATTGGATAGGGTCAGAAATTTAGCCTTGCAACAGGTCACCTACGGACCCCTCAAAGAGTTGTTGCAAGGGTTCTTAACGTGCAAAGAGCATGGCACTCTCTTTACACGAGGCATCGGATTTAACGTCCCCATTCCGACCGGACGTGGCTGAAAATTTGTACATCCTGCACAGCCAAACGGACGCCCCACTTTAGCGGATTTTTGGAAAAAAGTTTGTTTCAGTTTTGGAGAAAAAATAATTTGTTTTGACCCTGATTGTTTGTTTCACCCTCAGCTGCCACTATATGTAATGCTAAAATTGAAAGAAAAATTGTTTTCGACTTGTCGCCAAAAATAGATTGTTTTTCGCCAAAAAGTTTGTCCGGAAAAAATCCATAGCCCCGAAAATCAAATGGTTGCTGCCTTACCGCCTTTGATGCAATGGCGCCTCGTCAATTCGTAACAGGTTTACATAAACAGGACATTGATGAAAAGATAATATGTTGTAGATTGCGAGGAGCGATGGATCCTTGAAAAATATTGGGACATGGAGCATCATTTCGTGAAAAACTAAAGATTTTGTTGATTTTCTTCAAAATTAGACACCTTATTGACGAAACTGGATTAGGATACCTACTATACTTTACTGCTCTTAACTTCAGGATGATGCATGCAAAATTTTTATGTCTGTTTACATTTCTATAAATAGCGCTAGGTCCCGAAATGATATTAAATTGAAACATATGATAGCTAAAAATAAACGTTGTGGATACTATTACCGATTTCACATTGTTATGAAATATAGATACAGAAAGACAAAGTCTATAACTTTTAGCCTAGTTTGAAGAGCTAAAATTCAAGTTTCCTATGACATTTTATTTTTAACTGACTTCGAATAAAAAATTATTTTTTATAATTTTTACCAACGTCGATAACACCAAATATGCATTACGGCAGATATGAATTTTTCCCACAGAGTCCCTAACATGGATGTGAAGTTAGCAGCCGGTTCGTTATTCGATATTCGATATTCAATATCCAACCGGCTGCTAGCAGTCGGTTCGATATTCAAATTTAGTTGAAAATTATAAAAATATAATATTTGATAACATTAAAAGCATGATTTTCATAGTTGAAAGGGTGAAATGATACGTAGGAAATCGTTTTATGACCCTTCTAGTTGTCTTAAACTCTCGTTGTCCTCGAATAAAACCCTTATCAATGCTTATGTAAGTTGCATATTTGTCTTAATGTAATATAAAAAATAATAAAAATACATCAAAACTGTAATTTTATATCTAAAATTTCTTAAAACAAAACAAAACCGATCACTCTAGAAACATTTAGAAATATAAATAGAATATAAATCAATTGCTTTTGAAAAGCAATTATAAACGGTCTTTCCCTTCTGAAACATGATTGATTGATATGTGTGTGTGTGTGTGTGTGTGTGTTTGGTTGTTTGTTTGTTTGTTTGTTTGTTTGTTTCTTTAAAGGGTCCATATTAGTGTGTTGGTTAAGTTTCTATATTTAGTTAGTTGGAAAGTTTTATTCTATTTCAGGCCCCGCGCGTATTTGTCTCGCGCCAGATTGTGGCGTCACGTGACGAAGCTTTATAATAGCGAAAACTTTTTATTTCTTTTTAGGTGGAGACGTTGGACAGAGAACATGTATAGCGACGGAGTACACACAATGTATTTCTTTTGTCATTGTAGGTAATTGACGTTTCGATCACAGTTCACGAGCAGTGCATGCTTTGGATTTAATTGATCTGGTGTAACTTTAAAACAAGTTTATTGATTATTTTCTTACAATGTACATTTCTCAGCAGCAGCTTGTAACACAGGTTTTATTCTAATGTAAGAACAGACATTTTATTATAGGATTTCATTGAGATTTACGGACCTAGCAAGCGATTTTAACGGCATTGCAATTTCTTTTCTCTACGGAAATTCTTCAGAGGTAGCTGCACCACGTTGTTTAATGAAGTTTTAGTACATGTATGCCCTGCTGACTGCAAATTTTGAGGTCGATTGGACTTGTAGTTTCAGAGTATATCTGATAACAAGCATGTGGATTTTTTTCAGAAGAGATGTAACAATATTAAAATGTCAATTGTCCTTTTCGTAATGTAAAATAAATGTTCCAATAAGCGTAGAATGCATTGAAAAGCTCTCAAACACACATACAACTGTAAAATATCACAAAAACAACAAATTCGCTATTTAGGACAAGACCTTGACTTTTGACCTTGTGACCTTTGTGAAAGTTATTGGTCCACAATGTCAATTTAAAAGACCCCATGGGTCTAAGACCTTTAGTTCAAGATTTAAAGCCAATTTTTTCTTTTCAGAAACCATTAACGAGGGTTATGCCCTTAAGGATATGTCAAATCTCTTCGGTCAAATGTAAAAAGTTGCGCCTCAGTCATCTAAACATTTTTCACTATTAACTATTTCTGTAAGTAAAATCATTTTGAGATATCCAATGAAAATTTGTAAGGCCAAAGGTCAAGGTCAACCTTAAAAGCTTAAAACACACTAAAATCCTTTAAATAAGGTCAAAACACATAATTCGCTATCTGGGACATGTTTTCGTGAGTTTATTCTCCGTAGATATCGTTTGTATCTACCAATTAACTAAATGTCTGAATAATATTAGAAAGATTGAGAGATGAGGGTTCTCACCATTGCCCTGTGCCCTTTGTCCTGAAATTTTGACAATTTTAGCTGAAAAGTGACAATCTAAGCCCTCCGTAGATATCGAAGATGACATTATTCTGGGAAATCCTTCTGATACAACCTTTATATATACAAAGTCTATGATTTAGTTGAATTTTATGGACATTGAAAGACCAGGGGTCTCACCCTTATTTAAGCGGTAGGTTTTCACTATATATTTCTTTTGGGGCTTTCCATAAATATTTCTATTTATATTTCTAAATTTTCTAGAGTTATTGGTTTTTCTTTTTGTTTTAAGAAATATCATATATAAAATTACATCTTTGAAGTCGTTTTATTGATAAAAATCTACATTACATAAAGACAAATATGCAACTTACAAAAGGGTTTATATTCGAGGACAACGATAATTTACGAGAGCTTGACATAGCCAGAAATTAGTAGTACTTTTGCTAATTAATGTTCATAATATGTAAATGAGAATTGTACCACGTGATAAAAGTTTGAACTGGACTGGCTTGATATCATTAAAATCTTTAAAACACGGATATTATAAGTTGCCCGTCACAGAGTCCTTGTTTATAATCACTCTGATATTTCCGTAAAGTTGTCAGGCGGTTAAAATCAAAACAATGAACGCGAATTTAGTGAATTTTTCGTGTTTTCGTGAGTTTATTCCTTTACGTGGGAACCTAAAGTTCAACGACTACACATAAAAGGTTTGGACTTGCTTATTCTCTGGACATTTAAGTTTCAAGTTTCATCCCGGCAACCTGTTTTTGTAATGACCTTGTTAGCCAATTTTCAACACGAAGTTTGCAAATTTGACGTTTCAGCCATTTTAGCCTGTATTTTATACTGCAATGTTAAAAGCCTCTCGCTTCGATTTTTAAAATAGCTCAGGAACCTTGATTTTTGCAACGACAGTCATTATGTTTCGTTTAAATGGTGTATATTGTTGTGTATATTTATTTTCTGTCCCGGCAACCTGTCTATCACTTAAATTAAAGTTAAAACAGACATTTTTTCAAAATTCCCTATCATTTCAATATAATTTCCGTGACCCGTATTCGATTTCTTTAGTATAATATTCAAATAAGCAAAGTGGCGTTGATTTCTGGATATGAAGGGGTCATTACAAGATTTTTACGTATTTTATCAGTCCTCTTAACTATGAAAATCATGCTTTTAATGTTATCAAGTATTTGATTTTTTATGATTTTCAACTTAATTTGAATATCGAACCGACAGCTAGCAGCCGGTTGGATATTGAATATCGAATATCGAATAACGAATCGGCTGATAACTTCACATACATTCCCTAACTGTACTATGATGTACAATGACTGCTAACAAAATTACTCCGAGACCGTCTCATATATTCGACCAATATTAGAGTACGGGGATGTCATTCAGGATAACCAAACACAATACTTGATTAATAAAGTGGAAAATGTTCAAATTGAAGCTATGCGAATTGTAACGGGTGGGAATATATTAACTTCGATACAGATGCTTTATGAGGAAACGGGTTGGGAAACACTTTCAGAAAGAAGGGAAAAACACAAGCTCACTATGTTTTATAAAATGGTGAATAAGGAAACTCCAAATTATTTACAAAACTTGGTACCAAATCAAATAGTTAATTTACATAACCATTTCACTCGTCAGACTCAAAATACTTCGGAAATACGTACAAGAACTAATCTCTACTCCGATTATTTCCTTCCTTCGTCTATTAAATTGTGGAATAAGTTACCAGATCAAACGAGAAATTCTACGTCTTTAAGTATTTTTAAAAGTCGTATAAAAAACCCAAATAATAAATGCCCAAATTTTTACTACACTGGTACAAGAATGGGTCAAGTATTACATGCCAGGTTAAGGATGAATAGTAGTTCTTTAAAAGAACATTTGTTTAAACGAAATCTAGCAGATTCTTCAAACTGCTCGTGTGGTCTAATCGAGTCTACAGTTCATTTTTATTGCATTGTAAAAATATGACGCATTACGTAATGACATTATTTTTTCAATTAATTATCCAGTCACACTTAACACAAATTTACTTTTATTTGGATCACAAGCTCTAACTTTAGACCAAAACAAAGATATTTTTGAAAAGTACAAAATTCTTACTAAAGTGCAAGAGATTTACAAGTTAAATTATTATTCACTATTTTTGACAAAGTTGCATTTCATCTGGACATGTGTATAGTATTTAAGTGTATTTTTCTCTTATTTTTCTTATTTTTTATATTTTTTTATTCTATTTTTTCTTCTTTTGTTGTAATTTCATTATTTTCAAATTATAATTTTTCCGCCTTTCTTTTTGTTTCTTATATAGTTACTTATTTGTTCTTGTTCCATATCATTGTAACATTGCTTGCTATATTTATGTAATCGTTAATTGAGTTGGTATTTCAAGGAAACGGATTAATATAAGCTATGTACAGCTTGTTTCCGAATCCTATTATAATTATGTATTTTGTATGATGATATATTTGTAATGATGACGAATAAATATGTTTAAACTAGATAACTGTCAGTTCTAGGAGTTTTCTCATCATGTTTAGTTAAGTTCTAGGAGTTTTCTCATCATGTTTAGTTAACCAAACAATACAATAATTTTAAATTCGAAAATTTTAGTGCAGGAGTTATGGGACTTTGACTACCGGTTACCTTCTTAAAACGATACCTTGTGAACGTTACTCAACTAATGCTTCATACTTGGTAGGATTATTTGTTTTATGTTTATTTGATAATCCTCTACCATCATTTTGATTTGACAATTCTATAATTAATATTTTAGTAGTCCATAACGTTTTCTACAAATTAGAAGGCAATAGTCTTTTTATATTTGTTTTCATATACAAGAGTCACCATAATTGTCGGGGATACATAATCTATCGTAATATAGAAAGCAGAACACAACCATACTGTTTTACGTTAACTTCATATATATATATATTTCTGATTGTAAAGGCTACGTCATTGACTGACGTCAACCGTAGACGTCGTTACTCCGCATTATTCTCAACATTCTCTAGGCCGCGAAAAGTGAAAATCAAAATTAAAAAGGCAAATGAATGAAAATTACTATCTCTCAAATTCAAAACTTGAATTTTACAACGTAAGCACAGTCGCTAAATGCCATAATAGTTATCTTTGAATCACATCACAATAAGTCTATTTCGTACACAAATCACACAATGCCTATATTTCCCGTGCACCTGTTCAATGAAATTGTATCGTACTATCGGTTTTAAAAGTAAGTCAATACATCAAATATTTTCGTAACAGTCCATAATAAATTAAAATACAATAGTTCCTTAGATACGTATTAGTTAGTCCATCTTTTATATTTTCCTGACTGTTTTACTACATCATCGCCCTCAATAAATACTCGACGTTGCTGCCCGTTGATAAGTTCTTTCATGTCAAATTCCTCTGATTTATGCGAAACCAGTACGTTAAAGATGCTAGATGTCGTAGACGAGCGTACTTTACCTAATTATAAGGGTCCTGATAGTAAGAAGCCAAGGTTTGAGTTAACCACAATAGTTCCAACTGCCCGTATTACTTTTTTTCAATAAAGTCCCCGGCACCAATAAGTAATGCTATCGCAAACGAATCGTATTTGGTAACTGATTGGGCGAATCTTAATCCTTAAAGACAGTCCATATCTCGGTTAACGTACTGCATGCTTCTCGTATTGGAACTGCTATAGTAGGAACAAAAATAACTTCAATCGGAAATTTATTCTTATTATCTGTTTTGACGAGTTCGGTAGATCTTCGAATTTCTCTCGTGCTTGGGTTGTCATTTCCAAACGCTTATAGGTTTTCAAATTCAACTTTTTGCTAGGTCTGTTAAAAAGATCTTTGTGCACATTTATCAAATAAAACATTCATTTCCATACAAGAATTTTCTGACCATAGGGAGCTACAGCAGTTTTCAGAAGCACAATTGTACGCATCTGTGACGGTGATAGCAACACTTTAGTATCTTCCTCGTCTTCAGTGTCATTAATAAGATTGACGGATGTAGACTGATTATGACTGGTGTGTTTTGTTTATTTGGATTGCTTGTAATGAATGCTGAACTTTTCCTGTCACCACGGTTACTTACACAACATAGACTAGAATAATTTCCTGGTTACAGTGACGAAATGTTGTTTTAGACTTACACTCAAAAGCATGATGATTACCCAAGCAGTTAAACATGAATTATCACGTTTTAAAATGAACAGGCAGGCATTGTGCTCACTAACATTGGTTCCGGTTCATGCATCTCTTTTCAAAATCACATGGTCTTTCTGTAATATTCCTAAAATGGCTCTTCGCGTTGTGTGCTGAGATTTCTCTGTTATTCACGCATCGTTGTCAATATAATGGAATTTGATGCGACTGTCATACAAGTGAGAGGTTTAGCGCTATAAAACCAGGTTCAGTCCACCATTTTCTACATAAGAAAATGCCTGTACCAAGTCAGGAATATGACAGTTGTTGTCCATCCGTTTGATGTGTTTGTGCTTTTGATTTTGCCATTTGATTAGGGACTTTCCGTTTTGAATTTTCCTCGGAGTTCAGTATTTTGTGATTTAACTTTTTCTGTTTCTGTGTGAAATGTTCATGTAAATGTGGTTGCGAACTGACGGTCTATAGACTCACGATATGTACCTCTATTTTGTCCCGCCTCCATGATCGGAATTTCATTCAGTATGCACCTTCTACGATCTTTTAAATTCCAACTTGACGGTCCGTCTACCCTGGCTAAGATTGACTGATTTCGCTAGGTAACTTTTTCATGATAATCGATACCAGTTAAGTTCCATATGACGTCTCAGGTTATCCGAGCGAATCAAGACCTAGGCTTCACATCGGTCATAAAATAATCTTATGCATGAAAAAGTGTATTGTGGTTGTGCAATATTTGAAAGTGCGTGTAAGTAGGCGTCCGTAATTATATGTATGTGTGCGAATCGTTCTTTAAGTACATGCACTTTCCTTTTCCATTTGTCTAAATGTTTGTCAATGAAGAATTGAAATGTAAAACAGTATCGTACCAATCCCAAAAGTTTGCCAATCTAGAATGATGCCATAAAACTTAGGTGGTGATTATTTGGGTTAATGATGGTTACTAGTGGTATTCTGTAGAGCGACACGACTGGGGTCATTGAAGCTAGTCTGTAGTTAAGCAGAGGATAAGGCAAAGAACGATGTTGTGTTTTTAAAAGAATATTAACATTTGCTTGGCACAAAGGAGGGTTTTCTACGTTGAGAACTTGATATGAATGTAACGTCTGTTTCTTCCTACACTTACTGTATTAATAAGTAACTTCAAGCTAGGTTTCTGTAACTTTTATTCAGACGATACGAAGTAAATATAATGGATATGTAAAACTGCCCTGTAAAATTTAAATGTACTTATAAGTTACAGAAAAATTACTCTGTATTTACTAAACAATAATAATTAAAACTAATATTCGTAATTCATTATCATGCAAACTTATTTAGCTGCATACATATGTATCTTGTCACAAAATATATACTGTGGATACCATTGAAAATATACTGACCGACTTTAGAAACGCAACAGTAGATTATCATTTTAATTCCCATTTTCAAAGATGCAATTTTGTTTCACAAATGATTGGACATAAATTACATTCATCACTGCATTACTGAAAAAAATTGCAGTTCGAAAGTTGAATTGATTACGTCATTTTTAATGTTCAAATCATGTCGTATTCACTGGAACCCTGGATTTCTCTTTATCAATGAATGTGTCACCGTCGAAGGCAATGACTGCCTGTAACCAACGCCAAAATGATTGTCAGAAAGGTCAACCAGTTCTGTTGGACATGTTTTGAGTTCTGTTTTGCATCTTCTGATTTTGCCTTTGTCCGACCCATTACAGTGTGTTTTGGCAATTATGCGGTTGAAACTTTAGGGCTTTAAATGTTTTCCTGCAGTCGAATCTTTGGCATTACAGTTTAAGGAAACATTAATGGCATCATCAATCTGTGTGCCATGGCATTCGGCAATTTGATAAGCAGTTGACGTTGCGGCCATTAACATGTTTCGCAAATGACGTTGCGTAATCAAATTCTATTGACGTGGTGTTGTGACTACATATTGATCTGGTCATTGATGGTCATCAACAAATCCTGTCTGCTTGTATCGTTGTTGGGAGGACAGTAAGACGAGTTTATGACGTCAAATGGTCTGGCTACAGCACGTTCACGTTTTCCTGTCTGCAATATTCTTGTGAACTGATTCAGTTTTTCATTGCTTAGTCTTCGCAATATGGAGATGCAACATTTTTAACTGATTTAAGTGTGGCTATGGATTGAATGAATTATTTCACGAAGAAAAAATTTTAAAAATCATTCATGGGTTTCAAATTTCGCTTCAAGAAATTCGTGCGACTTCAATAATCCGGTATGTTCAATAACCACAGGTGAGACGGATGTTGATTTTTTTAACCAGAAAGAAGTATGGTTAGCATGAATAGCAGTTGTATGCGGATCAATCATGATTTGGTTAAAAGTAAAAGAAATGAGTGTTGCGTTTTTAAAGTCCGTCAGTATACTTGTCTCAATTACAGTTATACCAATTAGACTTTAAATTATAGTACATGTTCTCGTATGCTGTCTCATACCAAGTTCTATTATAAATCCTTTAAACAATACTTGTGTTGATAGCACACTACACAAAACGTAAGCTGCGTGCATGGTTAAATAAAAAGCAAATAAGCACAACAAGTAACAATATAGCAAAGCAAATATTAAAAACTAAAGATGAGCGAAACAAAATACAACTATACTTAGCTTACCTCACATATAAGTCTGTAAAATCAATATTGAACCTAGATATCTATTTTTAGCTAAAAGATATTTTACTTTAATTTGATTAACCTTTAGAAATTACAGCATTTATACCGGTCCACTCGATCTGCGCATTCATTCAATTTTATACGTAAAGTTTATCTTCAAATTATTATAAAGGTTATTGTAAAAAGTAAAATAATACAAAAAAAAAAAAAGAACTCTGAAGAAATTCAAAAGAAAAGTCCCCAATCAAATGGCAAAATCATTAGCTCAAACACATTTAGACGAATACATAACAACGAATAGATAACAACAGTCATATTCCTGATTCTGTTTCTTGTCATCAATATAATGTGTCTGTTGCTGCCAAGGCTTTCCAGGTAGGTTGTTGCCATGAAGATGCTTGTTGTTGCAAGGAGGTTCTTGTTGCTCCAACTTCTTTTCATAACTATCCATTCTTGTTGTCATCTTCTGGTTAATACTTCTTGGTGTATGTGGTCATTCTCGATCTGGCAAAGTGCATGTTAGGGTAGGGGAATAACAGCAAAAGGTAAGGTACGGGAATATATCAACAGAAGATAAGGTAGGGAACATAAAATTAAAAGATGATAAGGTATGGAAATATAACACAAGAAGATTCTGTAGAGGAATATTATATCAGAAGATAAGGTAGGAAATATAACAGCAGAAGATAGGTAGAGGAATATAACTCAGAAGATAAGGTGGGAAATAAAAATAAATTAAAAGATAATAAGGTAGGAAATATGACACGAGAAGATAAGGTAGGGAATATAACATCTGAAATGAAAAAGGTAAACTAATATAAAAGCGGACGATAATAAGGTAGGGAAATTCAACAGTAATTTCTGATGATAAAAACAGTTCTGTTCATTCTGACTAATAAGTTGAAGAATATCCTTGGCAGGATTATCAACTCAAGTCTATAAAATAAGAATATCATTTTAATAATATATGGTTGGTTTGAAGCACCTTTAAAGATTTTTTCTACAAAGAAGAGTTTAAATTAAAAATACAAAGGTAAAGATGTTTAAAGACTTGGATACGTGATTAGCTGTTTAAATTTCCTGCGATTACGTCAGTATGTGCTGGTTAACTTTGTATTTGTTTGTTGTTTCGAAATTATTGGTCTTTTGTTGGGTAATGTATGACAAATATATGTTCAAAACCTCGCCCGTAATTATAAATTATGTAATTCATTGACCGCTCCCGACATGTGTAACTTCAATGCATATTTTAGCGGCGATCGATGTCTTTCAAAATTACTTTATTTTTATCAATAGTACCGCTTTTACTTTATTTTTATCAATAGTACCGCTTAAGTCGACGCTAGGGGCCGTCTTGACCTTGTTGTAGGGTATGAATGATTTGTTCATTGTTGAAGACCCTACATCAACTGTCAAGATGAAGAACAGGAATAAAAGCCCTGTTCATTGATAATTTTCTATGTATTGTGTGCGATTTTGTCCCATGTACATTTACTCCATATCCTTTCATTTTCTATGTCTTCTTTGGTGATTTATAAGATTTGATCATCGATGAAATATTTTTGCCTTAAATTACAAATTGTATAGACAATTGCCGTTTTTGAAGATTGAAAATTGTCATCTGGATATTTGTCAATGGTATTATTTATGTGTAGTTAGGGACTTTTACATTGACATACTTAACATAATGGAAAAACGATCCAAAGGTCATGCAGTTTGTCTTTGTTAACTTTATATGTCTTCTTTAGGAATAACACCACTAATCCACAGCCCTTGCTTCCTATGTTAAATTCTGCAATTCCGGGCATTCATAGCTATTTAATATTAAGTTTAAATAAACATGATAAAGTGATAGTTATTTCATATCAAAACTAACTATGTAATAAGTCAGGAACCTTATGTTCAGTGGTTGTCGTTTTTGATGTGGTTCATAAGTGTTTCTTGTTTTAAAAAGGTTAGACCGTTAGTTTTCCTGTTTGAATTGTTTTACACTAGTCAATTTGGGGCCATTTAAAGCTTGATGTTCGGTGTGAGCCAAGACTCCGTGTTGAAGGCCGTTCTTTGACTTATTATTGTTTACTTCTTACACATTATAACTTGGATGGAGAGTTGTCTCAATGGCATTCATACCACATTATCTTATTTCTACTTATCCTGACTTGTGCTGAAAAAATCAACATGCCTTTAATTGCATACATACTGGCTCCCGGAAGTTGAGTAATAGAAAAAAATAGGTACTTCTGATCTGAGCTACAGGGCCAATATGCCCTCTTATCTTAATTGCATATATTATTTATTATTCACAAGAAACTTTTAACAAGGGTTCTACAGTGATATCAAGTCCTTAATCTTTCATTTGATACCAAAATTACCCAAATATTTTACTTATTGACAAAGTTTCAGCTATGTGCAGAAACTAATATGTACTATTTTCTTGTATGTTTTTTCTAATCGAGCCGCATTCAATTTAGTGGTTCTTTACCTTTAACGATTTGTTAGATTTGAACATCGATAAAGTACTTTTGCTTGATATTGAAGATTGGACATTTACCATCTAGTTATTTGTCAATGTTATTATTTGTGAGAGTTGAGCACCTTTGAATTGACGTATTTGGCATAATTGAAACGTAATTCATTGTTCAAACAACCATGGGATCAAACACAAGTTTTGTGATTGACTAACTTCTCCTCCAAAAAAAAATTAATATACACTGACATAAACTTTTCGTATATCTGACATTAACAAGAAGGTCTTTAGCACGAATACATGACAATATACGGAATTCGATGAATCGTTTCAATTAATTTGATATATATCGCGCATCTCCTTTTATTGATATATATATAAATATGTAATATACAGATATGACGTTGTTATTGCATATCATTATTTCGTATATCATCTTTCAATAAATATCTGAAGTCTATCATTAGCATATCACAATGTTCTATGTGTAATAATAGATACAGCTTATATTACTAAAACATAAAGCAATTTCACAGCTGACATAGTTTGGAATTTCAACCAAAGATGAAGAACTGGATCTTCCATCACTGTATTGGATACCTAAACTACATAAGTCTCCATACAAACAACGGTATATTGCTGGGTCTTCCAAATGCTCCACGAAACCTCTTTCTAAATTATTAACATCTATTTTATCAGCAATCAAAGCCGGGCTCCAAAGTTATTGTGAAACTGCCTATTCTAGAGGTGGCGTGAATCAGATGTGGATACTAAAAAATTCCAAAGATCTTTTAGAGTACATACAATCTAAGGCTCTCTCATCTTGCAATAGTATTAAAACATTTGACTTTTCTACACTTTACACAAGTATTCCCCATTCCAAACTAAAAGACAAATTGAAAGAGTTGGTATTACTTTGTTTCATTAAAAAGAATGGCGAACGTAGATACAAGTATCTTGTCTTGGGAGGATAAATCCTACTTTGTAAAGAATCACTCTGATTCAAACAAAAATTCTCTGAAACTGACATTATCAAGATGCTTGATTTCTTGATTGACAACATATTTGTTACGTTTGGAGGACGTGTTTTCAACAGACTGTCGGAATTCCAATGGGAACCAATTGTGCCCCTCTTCTTGCCGACTTGTTTCTTTATTATTATGAGGCTAACTTCATACAGGAACTTCTTAGAAAGAAAGATAAGAAGTTAGCAATATCCTTTAAATCTACGTTCCGCTATATAGATGATGTTCTCTCACTAAATAATACAAAATTTGGTGACTATGTTGAACGAATCTATCCCATCGAACTAGAGATAAAGGATACTACAGATACAGTTAAGTCGGCCTCATATCTTGACTTACATCTAGAAATTGACAATGAGGGTCGGTTGAAAACAAAACTTTACGACAAAAGAGATGATTTCAGCTTCCCAATTGTGAACTTTCCATTTCTATGTAGCAACATTCCAGCAGCACCTGCATACGGAGTATATATCTCCCAATTGATACGATATTCCCGGGCTTGTGTTTCCTATCATGATTTCCTTGATAGAGGATTGCTGCTCACAAGGAAGCTATTAAACCAAGAGTTCCAAATGGTGAAGTTGAAATCATCCCTTCGTAAATTTTACGGACGCCATCACGAGTTGGTTGACCGTTATGGAATAACCGTTTCACAGATGATATCGGATATGTTCCTTATGTCGTAACTACAATACCCTTCCCTTTTCACGAATGTGACTTACCGAATTAGACTATTTACCGGATTTTAATAACATAAGCAACACGACGGGTGCCACATATGGAGCAGGATCTGCCCACCCTTCCGGAGCACCTGAGATCACCCCAAGTTTTTGGTGGGGTTCGTGTTGCTTAGTCTTTAGTTTTCTATGTTGTGTCATCTGTACTATTATTTGTCTGTTTGTCTTTTATTTTTGGCCATGGCGTTGTCGGTTTGTTTTCGATCTATGAGTTTGACTATCCTCTGGTATCTTTCGTCCCTCTTTTGTTCAACATGTTCAATCTGTGTTTGAATTTAAAACCCTTTTTCTTAATATTCTGTAAATACGACATAACAGAAGCAAATTAGATTAAATGTGATTAATGGATTTTGCCCTAAAATAAGGTGAGTCAGGGTTTAGTTACCTGACTTATTCAAGTTGTAACAATTATACTTTTAATTATCGGTAAACATGTTTTTTCGAAATGTTCCGGACATGTTCTTTCTTTTTCTTACACCCACCAAATCCTTTCCGAACCTGAAAAAAAGAATTACCTAATATATCAGTCCAATTGTTGTTGTTGGTTGTTCTTTTGTAATTTCCTTTTTATTGTTTTATATTTTTTAAATTCCACCTAACAATGTTTTTAATGCGTACACTTTATTGTTTTAATTTCATTTGCGGTATTGGGAAAATCCGGGAAATAAAAAGATAATAAAGATAATATGATAATCCTTGTGTGTATTTGTAAAATCTGGAATTGCAGATAAAGTTTGAAAGTTTCTAATTTTATTCTCTAATATTAGAATTATCACATTCCGACTAGATTCACATTTCGATAAGAACATTTATCGGT
>JAASAO010000583.1:0-39319 GCA_017311375.1 Mytilus coruscus
AGCATAAATTATAGAGCACAAAGTTTTTTAAGTTTGGGGTACTCAATGCCACATCTTCTAATCCTTACTCCAAAAAGGTAGTTTGTGCAAATATTAAAACTTACTCGTTCTATGAAAAAGGAATTATATCCCCCATGTTAATGCTGGTGTATGCCTTTGAATCACAAACAAAATAAAATAAGTAAAAGGAGGGCAGAATAATTTTACCAAGTAACTGTAAGGATGTTAGAATAAGTCAAATATTGCTCCAGATTGGTTGAAAAGGAATATTCTGTGCAATAAGATGCAGGAAATAACTATGGACATCTATAATACTAAAATAACAAGGTCCAATTTGTCAGCCGTCATGACGTAAAAACGATGAATCAAAGAATTCAACTTTATATATAACTAATATAATACAATGGTGTTGATTAAAATTACACCACTCCAGGCCCATTGCTTTCCACGTAATTAATATTGCCAATAATTAAGAAGTTCTAGGTCGAATCGACACCGATACCAATAGTATATGTAACATATAGCTTCCGGTCGCATCACAAAATAACATGTAAGTTGAGCGTTCTGGAAAAACTTTTTAAGTCGAACTCAGTTGAACTGAAAAATAAGGCGTAGATACTTTAATTCAGTCACGGACCTGTGATGTCATGGGTGTGTTCTAGTAATAAAAAAAGCAAGCCATACAAAAAACTGGCATGGCAGCTGGTGAAAATAGATGCAAAACAATCGCCCTGCCCCACCAGAATGAATTCAAAAGACCTACCAATCATGATTTACAAATTGATACCAGTCACACTTGATAAGTAGGAGATATTCAACAAATAAAATCTGGATTTTTGGGAAGTTTGCTATAGCAATACTTTCCTAAGGCGTCGGCCTCTAACTTCCGGTGACAGACTATCGCAAATGTTCTGCTCCAAGATAATGTAGTACTAGTGTTTGAATACTGATTCTAGGAAGATGCTTTTGAAATTTTGAGTCCTTTTGAAATAACAAAGGAATGAATGTTCACCGACAATTCAGGTGAATTTAACTTCATTTTGAAAATGATTATTACAAACACTACTTCGCGGATTTTCCATGCGCTGAAGAGAAAATCAAAAGAAATCTACGCGAGACATCGTTTCATTCATGAATATTTCATGAATGAACATTTTCCCGCGCAATATTTACTATGTACGATATTTACAAATGTTTAGTATTAAATTAAAGTAAAAGCCCGAGTGTATCGAAAGAATCCTGTATGCCTGACAACGTACTTTTAACATGTTTATATTTTGACCAAGCCGTCGGATAATTGACAAGATATAATTATACACAGGTGACAGAAATACTCGATAATCATATGGCTGATGTCACACGCCAAGGATGAGTAAAGGTAAATTGTACAGCAATCGTTACAAGGATAAGGCAGACAAGTCAGCTTCTACTTAGAATAACTCAGTGTATCAAGACAAGTGCTGTAGCAACATGATTAAATAAAATCTGTCTATGTAATAGCAAAATGACTTTGTTACTCTTAGTGCTAGTCCAAATAATTATGACGAACCAAAATCTCAAATGTTATTGCCTCAATGCTAAATTTCACAGCATCAACTTTAAAATGTGTTAATTACAGGGTTATAAGCACCTCTATGGATCTAGTGTTTATTAACTTTTTATTCCTTTCGTCATACTGCTATTGTTATGTCCCCACCGTATTAAGTTTTACCTTTTTCTTCTGTTAGTATGTACGTCCCTTACTTGTACATACGTCCGTACATCAAAATTAGTTTCTGTTCTCTAACTTTAGTTTTCCTAAACCAAATTGTATGAAACTTATACGCAATACTTATTTCCACAAAACACAGGTCAAGTTGAATTTTGGTGGCGTCGATTTTACAATTCTAGAGTTATACTCCTTAACAAATGGAAAAGTTGCTTGAATTTTTTGTTTACGATCTCTAACTTTAGTTTGTCTCAACCAAATGTTATGAAACTTATACACAAAGCGCATTATCACAAAACACTGTTTAGATTTGAGTTTTGGTGGCGTCAGTTTTACTGTTCTAGAGTTATGCCCTTTACAAATTTAAAATTGTGATTGTTGTCGAGCCTTCGACTTTTCTCGAAAAAGCGAGACATAGCGATCCTACATATTTTGTCGGCGGGGTCCACAAATATTCACTCTGTGGTTAAAATTTTTGAAATTTTAATAACTTTCTTAAACTATCCTGGATTTCTTCCAAACTTGGACAGAAGCTTGTTTATGATAATACAATAGTATCCAGAAGTAAATTTTGTAAAAAAAAATTCCATTTTTTCAGTATTTTACTTATAAATGGACTTAATTTTTCTGCCAGGAAACATTACATTCACTCTGTGGCTAAAGTTTTTAAAATTAATTAACTTTCTTAAACTATCCCGGATTTGTACCAAACTTGGACAGAAGCTTGTTTATGATCAAAAGCTAGTATCTAGAAGGAAATTTAGTTAAAGTGTTGTTCTTGTTTTTCCGTATTTTACTTATTAATGGACTTAGCTTTTCTTCCAGTTAACATTACATACAGTCTGCAGTTAAATTTTTTAAAACATTTATTAGATTCATAAACTATCCTGGATTTTTACCAAACTTGGACAGAAGCTTCTAACAATAAAAAGATAGTATAGAGAGGAATATTTTTATTAACTTTTTTCCTTATTTTTGTTGAGCCTGCGATTAACAGCAAAAGTAGGCGAGACACCAGGTTCCGCGGAACACTTACAAATATTTTTCAATTCCGTGCTCTAACTTTAGTGTGTCTCAACCAAATGTTACGAAACTTATACACAATACTTTTAACCACAAAACCAAGATCAAGTTTGAATTTTGTGCCGTCATTTTACTGCTATGGTTAGGGTTATGCACCAGTTACAAATGGAAAAAAATACTATAAAATCACAGGCCCTAGGTATGGCATGGGCACATAAAGAAATTTAACAGAGCTTATTGTATATTTGATTATTTTAGAACAACAGTTTAAGGTTTCAATAGAAAATATCAAAATTTAAATGACAAACAATGAAAAAAATAATTTTTGATAATTGCTGAAAGCTGAAAAGAAAATGGTTTAGTTAAAAACATCAAAGCTGTGATTAAATACATATTTGAAATAATACACATCTACAACCTGTTTGAAATAAAACACATCTACAGTGGCAAACTTCCCAGAGGTGCTATCCAGCACTTTGATTTATGCAGGTAGGAGTTTATATTTATAATTTAAACATTACCAATGAATGACACGCCGAACAAACAAAAATCATGAATTTTGGTATAAAATTCTTTGTGAAAATGCGACTTTTTCATTAAAATGTTAATGGTTCACAATACACAAACACTAGAAGAGACCTAGTAGGCTAATCTATTAATTTATATAATGAACTTGCACTTGCAAAATGAGAACTATACAAGCACCCCAGATGCGATTCCGGATTTGAACAAAAAAAGGGGGAAGGCTGCATGTCCAAACACTACATGTAATCCACGTTTGGGGTGTATAATAATGACCTGAATAATTCTGATTTTTTCCTTCAATAAATTAACCAGGCAATAAGAGCATATTTGTTTATTCGCTCAAACACATCATTATTACATGAAACGCCGGTGAAAACAAAATATACGCGTAGTTTTCCGTCAGCCGATCCGACTACTACAGGGTCTTTCAAACGCTTTTTCTTGCATTTCAGGGCGATTATGAGGGTGGGGGGTCGATTATGCTACTACATGTTAAAATAATTGAAAAGTGCAGGTACAAGAGCTATACCAACCCACTCCATTCTGGTATTGGTAGAAAGGCCACATTTCAAATTTTTCAAAAGTGCTGCTACTAGTTATATAGCGTTCGTGTAAAGAAATTTCACAACCCGAAGTGCCAAGAAGTCAATAAATCGATAAAATTCTCCATGTTTTATTGTTTTAATTACAAAACCTCTAATAAAAACAAGTGGCAGCACTTTTCCAGTAAAATAAGCTATCCTGATTACAGGAGACCAAAATCAGGGCGATCCGATTTCATCTTGCACCTGCACTTTTGACTTTTTGGAAAATGTCTTTACTTTCAGTTTGAAGTCACGTGACACTAGTGTATTTATATTTTCTATAAATAAAAGTTTGGAATGTAAATCAGAATAGACCATTTTCCTCCGTTTACTCCTTTGACGTGTATTTTGGCTTTTAGACAGAAAACCAACTCTGAGTTCAATATGATTTTCTTGCGTATAAAACGTCCTGCGTTGTTTTCACTCACAGGGTCCTAAATGTGTTTTCATATCTTTATTATACTAGTACTTGAAATGTAATATTAAAAGTTTAAATTATATATTTAAAATATCTTTTTGTAGTTTTAGTTCTTTTATATGTTTCGGAGTTTAGTGTGACGTCCATTTTCACTGAACTAGTACATATTTTGTTTATCTGCCAGCTAAAGCCCGCCTCCGGGTGCAGGATTTTCTCGCTGTGTTGAAAACCCATTTGTGGCCTTGGTCTGTTTGTTTGCTCGTTGGTCGGGTTGTTGTCTCTTTGACACATTCCCAATTTCAATTCTCAACTCTATTTAAACAATTTTACACATGAATTTCCATAAACTCAAAATGCTATTCGGCGTTACATGTTGCATGCTGTTGAAGATACAAATTTGCTTTTACATATTTTGTCAAATTTTGCATCGAAGGCCGTCGATAGCCAAAATGAATTAGTGTCCGAAAGACAATAAATAGCTTTTCTTCTAACACAATTTGGGATTTGGTTAACGCTTTTGGGCTATTTCGTGGCGGTCAGTTTTATTGGTGGAGGAAGCCGGAGTGCCCGGAGAAAACCATCGACCTTCGATAGGAAAACTGACAATCCTAGTCAATTAAGATTGGAGTCGAGTGCACCCGCACGAGCAGGGTTCGAACTCACAACCTCAGTGTTGATGTACACTTTGGGATGTGGTACTATGAATCTAAGTAAACTTTAAGATTGATAGACTTTTGTAAATGGCCCTGGTTTTAAATAAATCAAGAGTTTTGTTTGGTTAACTATTTTATTTTGTTTATTCATTTTGACGATAACTACTTAAACGTTGCCAAAATCTTTCAAAAATTTTCCGGTATGGACTATTTGCAGACCCTTTAGGCGTTTATAGTTTTGTAATCTGTTTAAGAATTACCCATTATATTGTTAGAACCATAGAGAACATAAATTGGGTTGCGATACGTGTGCTAAGAATTTAGTTACAGATTGATATACTTTTTAACTAGAGGCTCTTAAGAGCCTGTGTCGCTAACCTAGGTCTATGTGCATATTCAACAAAGGACACTCTCCAACACATAGAAGACGAGAATAGAATTCATGACAAAAATCTCTGTTTCGTTGGTCTTGTATTGCTGATCATTTAGTCTGCTTAAAAAAAAAACAAGCAAAAAACAGTTTCTCTCCATCTTTTCTAGTTTTACTCAAAACACAAAGAGAGTATGAAAGTGACTCGTTAGTAGATCTTGCCTTATCGGTCATTTTGTGATTTAAAGTGTCTATTTATCTATTATAATTTTTATCATGTAAGGCAAAACCCCCAAAATGATAAAATCGTCATTAAAGGGCAATAATTCCAAGGAGACGTCGGACGATTTCCTCAGTATTGTTCATTGTAGATAGTGTCTTGCTGATCATTTTGCTTAATAAAGTTTTTATCTATCTATTATAATTTTAAAGAATTACATTTGTAAGGCAAAAACGCAAAAAGGCATAAATCATCATCCAAGGGCAATAACTCTAATAAGGAATCGACTGACGATTTCGACAATTGAACTTAGTTGTAGAACTTGTCTTGCTGATCATTTTGCATTTTAATGTTTCTCTGTATCCTTTATAGATTTCAAGATAATAGGCAAAGATGAAAAAATAAATGGTACAATTTGTCATTTAAAGGCAATAACTACTATAAGAAGTCGCCTGACAATCTTGACATGTATGGACAACATTCTGAACATTTTGCTCATGTCAGATTTTCTCTATTCATAACGGCTTTCGAAATAATAGACAAAACTTGCATTTCTATCCTATGTTCTATTTTAGTCACCGGACACATTTTCAAACTAGATACCGCAATAATGGTTGTTGCCAAGTTAGTTTAAATTTGGCCAAATAGTTTTAGAGGAGAAGATTTTTTAAAGGTTAACGGACGACGACGGACGACAGACGACGACGACGACGGACGCCAAGTGATGAGAAAAGCTTACTTTGCCCAATTGGTTAGCTAAAAATGGCCATGGTGTGAATAAAATTCAGGGAGAAATTGGCCATTAGACTTCCTTTTTAAAGTTATTTACAATTATTTAATGCGTTCTTTTTGTACAGTAGATACGTGTTAAGAACATAGCGACAGCAAATATATACGGAAGCGTAAATGGTCCTCGTCTTAGCTTAATATGTATATCGGACAAGTTTAAAAATCAGTGCAGATCAACTAAGATTGAGTTGATGAGAGTAAATGCGATTATATAAGTTAATTTAAAATGGAGGAAAAGAACGACAATAAAAATAGTAAAACTGTTGTGTTTTAACTAGTTTGGCTAACGATAAGAACTAGAATTGTGTTTTTTGCTGTACATGTTCTGATTTTGTGTCATGTATGGATACCCTATATCCTTTCTTTCTATCATTAAGGTATAAAGTCATTGTGAGAAAACGTCGTTAACTATGAACATTACGTTAAATAATTTACGGTTTTCATTTAACGTAAAATTAATCATATTCAGCTACATGAAGGTTGATATTCTGCACGTATTGGCTTTTTAAAGCACTTTTATTACAGTGTTCTTTTCACAAGTAAATTGTGTATGACATGTTCCTTGGTGCCGCCTGAGTCAAATTACAATGTATAGTAACCCCTCTCCATCAGGTACGAGGTATTTTAATCAAATTATAAATACTTGTAGGTATACAATGTGCGTCTAACTCCCAGTTTGCCATGCACCACCGTCCCTTGGTGGCTTTTGCAGTTAAATTAAATATCCAATGAATTGTAAATATAAAAATGCTCAGCAGGGCGCAGAATGATCCGACCGCAGATGTCGAACCATGAACAGTTGGGACAAGTATGGACCTAAATTCAAGCTTGATACAGCTCTGCGTTTGAATTTTGATTAAATATTTGACACAGCATAGGTTTCTGACATAGAATAAATGTGGTCAAATACCTGAAAAATTTAAAAATTGTACTTTTATAAAATAAGGAGATGAGGTATAATTGCCAATGAGAAAACTATTCACCAAGGTTCAAATAAAATTGATGTAAGCAATTAAAGGTAACAGTAAGGCCTTCAACAATGAGAAAAACACTATACCAAATAGTAGGTTATAAAAGGTCCCAACATGAAAAATATGAAACAATTCGGTTGAGAAAACTAACGGCCTAATTTTTATCAAAACATTTAACGAAAAACAAATATGACAGACAAGAATCAACGACAACCACTGTACTACATGCTCCTTAGTTGAGACAGGCACGTACAAAATGTGGTCCAATATCCAAAATCTAAATACATTTGTACAAGGTTAGATTCAGTACCAAGAATTAATCTACTAGTATTTATCAATGGACAATAACAGCTAAGTTTGTCAAGGGGTTAGGGTCATAAAAAATTATATAAATATATAGCATTCTGAAAATTAATTTATATAAAATAAAAACAAACCTACCACCAAGTTCTTTAAAAATATTTACAAAAGAAATGAAAAAAAAAAAAAACAATTCACAAAATATCATTCATCATTAATACAATATCTTTAAAACAAACCATAAAACTTACCTTTAATTATTTTCTAAAAGATCTATTATTGAATAGAAAAAATCAAACTATTTTATACATAATTTCTTTTATAAAATTAAAATTTAATGCGGAATCTATTTTTAACTGTGAATCTACTCACACTTTCTATCAATTGTGCAGTACAGCTCTGAATTTTGATAGTGATTAAATATTTGACATATCATAGGTTTCTGACACAGAATGAATGTGGTCTAAGAACTACAATTAAAGTACTGAAGTACTGAACATCGGATGACCACAAGTTCTGGTGGATGGTCACAGCACTTGTCTCAGAAAAAATCACATCTCTATACCTGAAAGTAAGGTTAAGGTACATAGATATATTTTTTTCTGAGACAAAGCTCACCGTAATAACTGTTATATTGTAGTGATATAATCATTTGTTATCTGTATACTCTGGTTTGGTGTTATATATATTATATCAATATGGAACCTTGTGGTACAAATTCATTGAGATCCATACACTTATAATTAAGTTATTGTCCTGTAACAAGACAAATGTTTTTTTGTCCTTAATTCCTACAAAGATGGGACAATTACCCTCAAATCCATTCCAACCTTCCTTATGTAGTATGAAACTTTGTGGTACAATTTCATAAAGATCCATACACTTACATGTATACTCAAGTTATTGTTTGGAAACCAAATGTCTTCGGACTACGACGACAAACGTCATACCATTATACGACCGCAAAATCACTCTTTTATGCAAGGTTGTGCTTGAGATGGCAATGAACGATCGCTTTTTAATGTCCAGTGGCAAATTAAATGCATATTCAGGACTTGAACATGTTTTTGTAATATGAATTATTAACCCTGCTTTGGATTAGCCGGACGTGCTACTTCGCGATGTTATTGTTCGCAGGAAGACATGTTATCCTACGCGGATTCAATATTTTGACTCCGAGCCGACCAGTCTCTGCTTTTACTTATTAATGCCGCGTGCTTGTCGAGAAGCAGCAAAACACAATTTTAAAACTTTGGTTTGACCAGATCGAAATTCAATAACCTCCGCAATTTCATGGACATCTTCACATTACAGGTTGCAACACTATGCAATGTCATTGGGTTCAAAAACGTTTAGAAAACTATGTCAATGTGCTTTCCCATAGGGTTTCATGCAGAACAATAATCGGAAATCTATGGTGATGTGCAAAATAATTGTCAAAACCAAACTCTTAACTGAACAAAGTGACTATCAAGTTGTAGTTATTGCATGAATACTGTCTTAATTTTGATATTTGTTTTGTTTTACCTTCTTAATTTCTCGATCATTTATACTGAAGTAACTACTACATTGTACATGTAACCAATGTTTTACGTGGTTTCATGTGAAGACAACTCTGTTCTTATGAACTGATTTTAACACCACCCAGGTATGAGTTGGGAGTATCACTCGAATATATTGGCCTGTTTGAAGTCAGGAGCCTTTAATTCTGTTGTTGTCGTCGGTAGCTGTATGCATATTTGTTTGTTTTTTTTTTTCTTTTCAATTATTGTTAATCATAAAGGGCCACCATTAATAAAATTATATTATTTTGCACGGGGTAGTAGTGGGGATAGACAGGTTTTGAAAATGAAAAGTCTAATCTGGTGTAAATAAAAAAACAGGCACAAGAAAATGAAAAAGAGTGACGCTACAGTACCAACAGGTTAAATGTACTGTTTTTCCCTCCTAACCCTCCTGATAAAGATAAACCAGAAAAGTACTTTGGACGCAATAAATTATTAAAAATTTTCCATTTTGTCACCAGGAGCGAAAGAAGTTAAGTAACCATATGCTGGCAAATTATTGAAGCTCACGTCTTAATTGATTGTCATAAAGATAAAGAAAACGTATGATTACCAATAACAATCTACTGGAGACAGAAAACGTTGTTATAGGCAACTATTATACTGGTCTGGATTGGGCTCCTTCATTTCTGTATTCTTTAATGTTTTAGGCCATTTTCTCTAATCATTATACTTTTGCCAATTATTCTCTATTCTTTATATTCTAACACCGCATTATTCTCTTTTCTTTATTTTTGGTCCATTTCTCTATTCTTTATATTTTTGCCCATTATTCTCTATTCCGTAACCAACCTGTGCACACCCTTTAGTATAGGTCACCATATAGCCTTCGCAAAGGGTAAAGTCCTCACGAATAGGCCCCGAATGGCAAAATGATTGAATGCTAATCACATTTTGAATTGTGAACTTTCGGTATTTGTTTTTAATCAAACGATCTTGATAAAAAAAACAGATTATCGTAGTGAATGTTCGTGTAATAGTAGTAGTAACTAGACCTAGGTCATCAGTTCTAATCATCTTAGATTACTAACCTTTGAAAACTTAAAAGTAAAGATCATGCATCCTTATTGTTCAGATTGACAAAGTCTTTTCCATTCGTCCACATTATCTCCGATTTAAATACTATTGATCTGATAACCGCTGTGCATACTTTAACGACAGGGCTAGTTTTCTTATCAGATAAGTAGTAACCTCCTTGTTAATGTGATGTTGTAATCAATCGTTTTATTTTACCATCTTTATATAATATATTTCATTGTATTATTTAAATGTGTGATTCATTTAATGTTTGAATATAATAATTTTATATTTTATTATAAATAAAAACAAGGAAATTTGAAAGTCTTTGATTCATTAATCACCTTAGTTCAAATCATATGTCAGGCGGTCTATTCTGTCTACATTAAGTAGTAAATTCACCGGGGTATTAATGGCTATGAAAAAGAAAAGGAAAACATTGTACTACGTAAAACGAGAAATAAAGAAAGCGAAATACAGAAATTGAATCCAAATGTAGATGCTTTTCTTGTTTAGTGAAATCAAAAACGAAAAACGAAAACACTTTTGATTTTCATTTTGGTTTTTGAAAAATCAAAAACGAAAAATGAAAACACATTCGTTTTTCGTTTTGGTTTTGAGAAATCAAAACGAAAACGAAAACACTTTTGTTTTCGTTTTGGTTTTGAGAAATCAAATACGAAAATGAAAACACTTTCGTTTTTCGTTTTTGTTTTGATATTTCAAAACGAAAACGAATGGACGCAAATATACACGGACAATTTATTTTTCCCACACTGTTTAATTGTCATTCAAAAATGACAATGTTGTCATTGTCATTCATTTAAAGGTCGTTAAAGTATACATGCACAGCGGTTGTCAGATCAATATTATTTTAATCGAAGAAAATGTCGACGGATGCAAAAGTCTTTATCAATCTAAACAATAAGGGTGCGTGATCTTTACTTTTAAGTTTGGAGAGGTTAATCTAAGATGATAATACAGAAGCGTAACTAGCCTCTTTTACAAATAAAGCAAACTATATTGTTGGCGAGGAAGGGCTCAAGGACCCCAGAAGAACTGGAAAAAATGATACAAAATATTTCAGACCCTTTCTTAATCTAAAGCGCAAGTTTTGTTTTATCTATTTTATTATGTTCTGGTCTCGAGCAAAATATATAGATACAGTGTAAGACTTTTAGTATTTACATGTATGAACAATATCAAAAGACATATGTAGGATGAAGAAAAAATAATGTAATCCACAAAGTCAAGTGTGTGGCTATTGTTAGTATAAACATATTTATTAATAGTGGATTGAAATTTTCTCCCGGAACGGGATCGAACCAGAACTTTTGTTTTGTAGTCCGATGCACTAACCTATGTTACTTTTGTATAATGAGGATCAATGGTCTGGTTCCTCGTTGAAGACCCTCCAGCTCCTTTCAAGATGAAGAACAGGAATAAAAGCCCTGTTCATGAATAATTTGTATTTTTCTATATATTGTGTGCGATTTTGTCCCGTGTACATTTACTCCACATCTCTTTATTTTCTATTTAGGACCTGGACACGGTTCAATGCTAGTTTAGCCCTCAATGTTAAAGGTCATATATTTTTTAAATTATTTGATGCCGTGGGATTGGGATTTTAGCTTTAATGTAAACCATATCCGGTTTTTAACTTGTATGTACAGCAAAGATAGCCAGTTTTGTGTTCTGTAATATACTGTAACAGTTTAATTTTCCATGTCCGGTAGCATCGTAACTTCTCAAAACATCTTCCGAACAATATCTGAAATCGGTGTCGTGGGCATGTACAATTGCCAAACCACACATGAACGTTCTTTAGTCTTCGTAGATCTATTCCAACTTGAAGTCTTTTGAGTCTACGACAAGCAGAACATGATATTTTATACCAATGAATATTGAAGCCATAGTCATGAAGATCGATTACTTGATTGGTGTTCCGTTAACGTAGCCGCAGAACAAAAACGCGAGAGCTACTTTTGAATATTTCTACAATTTTAAGCAGTTTACCACTCACAAACACAATAATATTTTCAACATTTATTAAAAAATTTTTTTTAACTTTTTATTTTTATGTTGTTTTAAAATATCAATTTGACTTGAATTTGGGATCCCGCTAACATGTTTAACCCGCCACATTCAAAATGTATGTGCCTGTCCCAAGTCAGGAGCCTGTAATTCAGTGGTTGTCGTTTGTTTATGTGTTACATTTTTGTTTTTCGTTCAATTTTTGTGCATAAATTAGGCCGTTAGTTTTCTTGTTTGAATTGTTTTACATTGTCATTTCGGGGCCTTTTATAGCTGACTATGCGGTATGGGCTTTGCTCATTGTTGAAGGCCGTACGATGACCTATAGTTGATAATTTCTGTGTTATTTTGGTCTCTTGTGAGAGTTGTCTCATTGACAATCATACCACATCTTCTTTTTATATTTATATGAGTATATTAAATAAGCATGTATATACCAAGCTAAGTCAGTTTATATCTTGTTTTCGTCTGACTATACAAAAGGCGAGGAGAGCTACTTTGATAGATCAGGTTGACTGATAAGCTGTCTATATAAAGTAATAGGACAATGCATGGCATGAAGACATCACCAAATCACCGTATGCAATACTCAAAAAGACATCCAGAGCTTACAATATAGTCATCAACTACCCACCAACAGGCCGTGAGCTCTGGTTTGCTCTTAACTCAAATCCAAGAGCACAGCAAAATGTCAAACTATTCTATTCAAACTGGGTGACCTGGGAGAAAAACACTGAAATTTTCCAAAGAAATACACACCCCTCAACTTTTAATAAAGAGATTTGGTATTATTGCAAATGAGTCAACTATCCCACAAAGTTCAAATGTAGTGAATGTAAGCAATTATATATAGGCAACCATATAATCTTCAACAATGAGAAAAACATACGGTATTGTCGGCTACAATAGTCCATGAATTGAAAATATGAAACAGTTCAATTGAGAAAATAACGGCCTATTTTAAAACAACATGAATTACGAAAACACATATAAAAGGCATCAACAAACGACAACCACTGAACTACATGCTCCTGAGTTGGAGCAGGCACATGCAATATATTGCGGCGTTTAACATGCTTGTAAGCGCTCAATCCTCCCTGAACCTGGGACAGTTTTGTTACAGCATAGCATAAGAACAAACTATACAAATCAGTGGAAAAGGGCTTAACGCATGAGATCGATACAAAACAGAAAAAAAGGTCGAACAAACACACATACCGAATGTGGCAGGGTATTTTACCTCGTTTTCAAACAATCAAACTACTGAAGTACTGAACATCGAATGACTGCAAGTTCTTTTGGATTGTCACAAGCACTTGTCTCAGAAAAAAATCACATCTCTATACCTGAAAGTGAAGTTAATGTACAGATATAATTTTTGAAACTCAGTACACATATTCTATATCATATGATCTTTTAATTTTAATGCCAAATATAGAGTTCTGACCCTCAATTCCACGGTCCACTAGACATGGAAAATGATAGTGCGAGGGGCATTTATGTACTATGGACACATTCTTATTCAAATCCTTTATTAAAGAAGTCAGTAAATTTACTACAGATAATACTACATTTGTAAATTAGATTTGATTTGATTTTGGTGTTTTAACGCCACTTTTAAGCACCGCTTTCATTCGTAAATTAGACGAACTAATCTAATAAAAGGTATATCTCTGATTTCGTTATACTTATGTGTATGAGAATTAATAAGATTGTTGAACGAACGCGTTTAATCTTAGGATTTTACTCTTGTCAATTTTTCCGAGCAGAGCGGGTCGAAAACAATTAAATAGACGTCTTTCAAGCTAAAGTTAATATGTTTGCTATACACACATTATGTTTTTATTAAACTTGGTTATCAATTATTAATCAAAAATACAGTCCTAGATATTAAAAATCATGAAATATTTGGTCTAGTAATCAAAAATCACACAAAAACAGTAGTTGTCGTTTGTTGAAGTCGTTCTCGCTTCTCGTTTTTAGCTAACCTGGCCCCAAGGGCCAAGTGAGCTTTCTCATATCTTGGCGTCCGTCGTCGTCCGTCGTCGTTAAGCCCCGGTCAAAACAGATCATACGATTTTTGTCGTGGAAGATCTATTAATTAGTTGTCGTGGCACTGTCATGCAAAATGTCAAAAAATATTTCAGTGGTCACATCAGCTACGACATGTCCGCGATGATTCCACGATGGGTACACGACAGAAAAAATTGTAATTGTACTGTCGTGGGTTTGTCGCAAGTCGGTCGTGCGACAGTCGTACGGCAATCGTGGGTTGTTTGGGGCTATTTTCAGGTTTTCATGTCATGGGATGCGCGTGTTACTGTCGTGTTACTGTCGAGTCACTGTCGTGTCACTGTCGTGCCACTGTCGTACGACTGTCGCACAACAATCGTGGGTCACTCGCGCGTTTGACTCGAACTACTAGTAAGGCCCGATTTATTGGGTCATGCGTGGGGCGACTCTCAGCAAAAGCTCGGGAAACATGTCAGCTTCACCGGCAGATTACCGCTCCAACTCTTGCATAGTGTACTATTCTGCTCAAACATCAGGTGCCGTTCAATCCATGGCCTTACCAACCAACGTCGGGCGTTTCGATGCTTCCTATGCGAATCAACGCTAACAGGACCATATTTTGCTCTTGTTTGAGTCCGGTAAGGCGCCTATTTAGCAGGGCCAAGCGTAATCGTTCTGGTGGAATAACCATCCTCTTAAAACCGCAGACTGTATGTTTTTTCCAAACATTCATTCCAGCCGAATTGTATTCTTCTAAATAAAATGAAAATATGATGCACGTCGTACGACAGACAATCAATGTTGTGCGAGCATCGTACGAAATTTTGTATTCGTGAGATAATCGTGCGACTGTATCACGAGTGTCTTGCTACAATCGTGAGATTGTCTTACGACCGTCGTGCAACAGTCGTACGATTATTTTTCATTAAAATGGTTTATGTTGGTACCCACGACAATGTGTTTATCGCACGACAGTCCCACGACTGTGGTAAGACACTCTCACGACAGCCACAAGACAGTGACACGATAAAAAATCGTAGAGCAAAAAAAGGTGCATGTCCAATTTTCGTCCCGACACACGACAGCGCCACGATGCTCAAAATATCGTGCGACTGTCGTACGACGATCTGAATGACCTGCGATTTGACAAAATTTCATGTCGTGAAGCTGCATAAATGTGTCGTGGGTTCGTTGTGACCAGGGCTTAAATTTTACAAAATCTTCTCCTCTGAAACTACTGAGCCAAATTCAACCAAACTTGGCCACCATCATCATTGGGGTATCTAGTATAAAAATGTGTCCGGTGACCTGGCCAACTAACCAAGATGGTCGCCATGGTTAAAAATAGAACATAGGAGTAAAATGTAGATTTTGGCTTTTATCTCTGAAACCAAAGCATTAAGAGCAAATCTGACAGGGGTAAAATTGTTTATTAGGTCATTATCTATCTGACCTGAAATTTTCAGATGAATCGGACAACCTGTTGTTAGGTTGCTGCCCTGAATTGGTAATTTTAAGAAAACTTTGCAGCTTTTGGTTATTATCTTGAATATTATTATAGATAGAGATAAACTGTTCACAACAATAATGTACAGCAAAGTAAGACCTACACATAAGTCAACATGACCAAAATGGTCAATTGACCCCTTAAGGAGTTATTGCCCTTTATAGTCAATTTTAACAATTTTCATAAATTTGTACATTTTACAAAATATTTTCCACTGAAACTACTAGGCAAAGTTCATTATAGATAGAGATAATTATAAGCATCAAGAATGTTTAGTAAAGTAAGATCTACGAACACATCACCATCACCAAAACACATAGACCAAGGTGAGCGACACAGGCTCTTTAGAGCCTCTAGTTATATATATAGTTTAGACCTTTGGTTTTCCCGTTTGAATGGTTTTACACTAGTCATTTTGGGGATCCTTATAACTTGCTATTCGGTGTGAACCAAGGATTCGTGTTGAAGAGGTACTTTAACCTATAATAGTTTCCTTCTACAAACTGTGACTTGGATGGAGAGTTGTCTCATTGGCACTCATACCACATCTTCTTATATCTATATATTCTTTCGATATGTTTAATTGGGGTCTGGAGCTGGCATGACAGTTACTGCTAGTAGTTCTTTGTTAATTTATGAATCATATTCATTTTGTGTAGATTCTTTTGTTTACTATTCTGTCATCGGACTCAGATTTCTTTTAAACTGAGTTTTTCTGTACATATTGTTGTGTGTTTGTTTATTCTACATTAGCTAGCTATAGTTGTATAGCGGGAGGTTGAGATCTCACAAAGCATGTTTAGCCCCGCCGTATTTTTGCGCCTGTCCCAAGTCAGGAGACTCTGATCTTTGTTAGTTTTTTATGTTTTTTATCTAAGTTAAGTGTGACGTCCATTTCACATAACTAGTATATATTTTATATAGAGACCAGGCTAGCGTTTCACAAAAATCGTACGATTTACGTTTACGATTAAACTTACGTTAAGCGTAAGATTTTAGCTACGAGTGTTTCACAAAGGTGATCGTAAACGTAACGTAAACTTACGATTACAAAGAAAAAAGGGTGCTTTCTTTGACAGCCGCGTTAATGTCTAAAAAAGAATCTGTCTTTCAAAACCAGGAAGAAAATTTATATCACAGATTTTTTTCAGCTCAGCTTTCAAAATCGTATTTTGAAATGGTTATCAGTTTTTTGTATGGTAAATAGGTTTTGTGAGGTAAGTGTCCCGTCTAGTTTTAAGATATATTTTTTTGCTTTGGTTTTATAAGAAAAATTGGCTTGAGGTGTTTTGTTTTTTTTTTTTGCAAGCTGGGTCTGTTTTTGATGTTGTTGAAGAATGATAAAATCATTAAAAAAAAACCAGACAAATTCATTAGGACTTGTCTTCGGCATTTCTTGAATCCAAATCAAAATGAATTTGTTTACATGAAATTATACGTATCTTCAAATGTTAATTATCAAATGGTATAACATTCATGTTTAAAGTTATTGCAAATGGCTGATATTTTTGTTCGAGCATATTGTTTTTCTTAAATTGTTTAACATTTCATACCGATATAACATGTTACTTAAGTTTATTATTCTTCCCTTAGTTTATTTATTTTGTATTTACATTGTATCATAGGTCAAATTTATTTGTTCAGTGTATGTTCACTGGTGTTAAAAAAGAGGGACGAAAGATACCAGAGGGACAGTCAAACTCATAGATCGAAAACAAACTGACAACGCCATGGCCAAAATAAAAAGACAAACAGACAAATAATAGTACAGATGACACAACATAGAAAACTAAAGACTAAGCAACACGAACCCCACCAAAAACTGGGGGTGATCTCAGGTGCTCCGGAAGGGTAAGCAGATCCTGCTCCACATGTGGCACCCGTCGTGTTGCTTATGTTATTATGTTAATATGTCCTTTGATTGAGTCAAGCTATTTCAGTTGATATTTTATAGTGTGTCTTTCTATGTTGTGATGTTACACTATTGTTTCAGAAAAAGGGTGAAGGTTTGGTACCATTAAAACGTTTAAACCCGCTGCATTTGTTTGCACCTGTCCTAAGTCAGGAATCTGATGTTCAGTAGTTGTCGTTTGTTGATGTGATTCATAAGTGTTTCTCGTTTCTCGTTTTTATATAGATTAGACCGTTGGTTTTCCCGTTTGAATGGTTTTACACTAGTAATTTTTGGGGCCCTTTATAGCTTACTGTTCGGTGTGAGCCAAGGCTCCGTGTTGAAGACCGTACTTTGACCTATAATGGTTTACTTTTATAAATTTTGACTTGGATGGAGAGTTGTCTCATTGGCACTCATACCACATCTTCTTATATCTAATTAAGCATCGTGATAGTTTCTGATGCGTGTCTAGGCTTTTTTAAAGAGGAACCCACCGGCATGACCGTTAGGATTTGGACATGTAAAAAGTCTATGCATAAACAAATGTGTAACTCTATAAGGGGGCGCCCCATCCCCCAGCCCACACCCACACTCAAATCCGCCTCTGAGTTTTAATACTGATTTAATCAGACTTTTACTTCAAAGAGACACGACATCGAGACTTACTGTAGAACAACTGATATTTTGCTATAAACGCCTAAAACTACATTCCAAGCTCCCGTTAAAAACCCATATAAAAATAAGGAGATGTGGTATGATTGCAATTGAGACAACTATCCACCAAAGCTCAAATGAAGTGGATACATGTATTAGCAATCATAGGCAACCGTACGGCCTTCAACAATGAGAAAACTCATACCGTATAGTCGGATATAAAAGGACCTGACCTGAAAATTATGAAACAATTCAATGGAGAAAATTAACGGCCTAATTTATAACAAAACAATTAACGAGAAACAAATATCCGGTATGACAGAAATGAACCAACGACAACCACAGAACTACAGGCTCCTGACTTGGGACAAGCACATATAGAATGTGGAAATGTTAAACTAGTTTGCTGGCGCCAAACCCTCCCCTAACCTTGGACAGTGGTGTAAAAGTACAACATAAGAACAAACAATTAAAATCAGTTGAAAAGGGCTTATCTCATCAGATCGATACAAAGCAGAAAACATCTAACGAAAACACAGACCGGAGTTGTCAGCGTATCTCATCCCACAACAAAAAAAGACACTAAGTAAAGATCTGAGAGTACTCGCAGTTACTGACAGCTAGTTCAAAGCCAATAACACAAATACAAAAGTCATGTAATTAAGACTAAAATATCAATCAGTACACATCCAACATCCAATGGATTAAGTGTGAAGACGTCATTAACAGTAAGAGAAAAGCATGACCTTGTGCAATGCCAAAATATAGGTATCGACAGATTGTAGTACCGTTAATGTGCATATATTCATTTCATATTTTATCATGCTATGCATTTGCTGAGGCATCCAAAAATATAATGGTCATCAGGAGATTTAAAAGATTTTTAAAAGCATAAATGTCTACTTATTTTTTATTATTATTTTTTTTGTATCTGGGGTTGTCGTTTCTCCAAATTTCTAATTCATGTGAAAATTAAATTGATTTTTTATTTGTGTACATTGTATCTAGAAAGGGCGAATCTAATATCCCGCTGATGCACATTCCCAGACCCCCTTTGCCTCAATTTCGTAAGGAGTGCGCTATGGCCGTGAATTCAATGTAACTATATAATGAGATATCAAGAATATAAGAGGGTCTGGGTGGGGTTTCCTTCTAATCTGTATTCCTTATTTTTTTTAACCATTTTTCTCTATTCTATATAAATTTTGCACATTATTCTCTATTCTGCACATTATTCTCTATCCTTATTATTTTGGTCTATTTTTCTCAATTCTTTATTTTTTCCCCATTTTCTGTAATGTTAGCCCTTTATTCTCTATTCCGTAAACTCCATTCAGACCCTCAAATTACTTTTTTTTAATTACAGGACCAGTCAGCAATTTGTGGCCAAACATTAATGTTAAATAAATCTATGCATTAACAAGAATCGGTGCAAGAATATGTGTCCATAGGACACCAATCCCTACTCCCACTACTACGTATCCATGTTAATTTTGCATATTTGTTAAACAGTTCTCTGCATAATGAACATGCGCACCAAGTTTCATTTTGTTGTGATCTCAAAGTAACTTAAACCAAAATTTAACCTCATACACGTTTTAACTGACATTTCATTGAAAACTGACCCTTGAGATCTTGGTCAAACCATAAGGACAGGTGGCGATAAGGGTCGTGTTTTGGACTCGTCGCCACTTTCATTTAATTTGTCATGTTGTTACCATCAGGAAATCGTGACAGTTTTGTATTTATTTTATATACCGATATTCTGTTCGTAGCAACATGTATTTGGAGGTGATAAAATAAATAAATATGCTTAAAATACAGCTTTAATTTATTTCTATGACAGATTAAACCGGGTGAATAGGACATTTATACATCAATATGCTCTTTAAGTATTACACAAAATTAATTGCATACTTTTTGGCACTTGTTTTTATATTTTAATTGTGAGAGTTTTCGAATTATACAGATACTAGTAGATACATGTGGTAAATATAATGAACTCGAAAGTAAATTTCAAAGATAGGAAAAAATTTCAATAAATGTACTATCAATAAACAAAACTATAGATAAATAACTAGAGAATTCTAAGTAGTTCAACTACAGGATTCACTAGCCTGTTAACACTGAGGTTTTAAGTTCGAACCCGCTCGTGGTTGTACTCTGACCTTAATTGACTTGGATTCTCCACGATATAGCACAGAGTAATACAAGTGGAGTTAAACATCAGCAATCAATCAATCAATGTAACGCAACGAACATCAAGAGTCTTTGTGGAATACAATATATCCCTTGGTTTTATGGAGAAATACATGTAGTTCATTCGTTATATATTAGTCCGTAAAAGATTTTTCATACATGAGGAGTATACTTTTGTACTTTTACATTTATGTCATAACAATTGCCGTATATGAACTACTATACGTTCTCTCTTTCAACCCCAATGAATTGACTGGTATAAATAAAATTGTACTGCCTGATCTTCTCTTGTCACAAAGTAAAACCCTCGCTGAAGCGGTCGTCAGTTCGGATGTGCTGGATGTATAAATACGCAGCCACGTCCGCTCGATATGGAAACGTTGCCATTCCACACTCTACACTCTCTGCACGTTAAAGATTCCTTGTTATAACGTCATTATGGGTCTGTTGGTGGCCGGTTGCAAGGCAAAATTTCTGCCCTATCAATATGCTATCTTTTAAAGATGCATTTATACTTGCCGACATACCTTGCAGAATTGTAATTTTTGTTTTCATCTGCACGGAAAACATACATGAGCAATAGCGAAATGAATATTAGTTCGAGCTGATACATTACTACAATTACAAAGAGGGGAAATTAGGGACTGCCTTGATAAATTATCTGTTGCACTTTGATTGAGGACTGGTCATTTGTAACTGAAGGGTGAGTGGGAGGAAATTAAGGGGCCTTGTAAAATTTGGGAATGGAAAGGGGAGTATCCAACTTGTTGCACAGAAATGTTTTCAAAAGATTTGAGTAACTCTGTATTTCAAACATGCAAAATCATAGGTTATTGATGAATACACTATTCTTCCTTTATGACTTAGAGATGCGTAATCAAGAGACGCACACCTACCGTGCGCTCACCATACAATAAAAAAAATGTAATATTTTGGCACAAAGAAAATGATTTCCTTCCGGCTCAATACTTAAGATACCAAATTCTAAGTTTCAACATGTTCTTCCAGGAGTATTTTATCTGAAGCTAAAATGGAATGAAGGTGTGGTAAATGTCAATGCGACCATAACTGGCATATTCAAATAAAGTTCCTGAAGTCACAAACAACTAACCCACATGAGCTCTAGATCCCCTACTAATGCAATATTTTATTGAATAATAATAATAATAATATTAATAATAATAATAATAATAATAATAGAATTTGTATGCTTTTATTTTTTGTTATAACGAACAAAAGTATTGAGAAATGAGGAGGGGTGTGTGTGAAATTTTTATGTCTTTGGAAGTGGGGTCTTGAATTTATTTTCTTTCTTCAAGGTGGGGACTTGAAAAAAATAAGAGAAATTCATATGTTTCCTTCAATCCACTGGAATGCTTAAACATAAGAATCTCGTCACCTAAACAAAATTTGAAAATGAAGAAAATATATTTAGGATTTGAAAATTCCAATTTTTATACCTGCAACATTCTAAATTTGAAAATGAAATTTTATAGTATAAACACAAAAATCACATACTGGCAAAGTGAAATATCATAGTTTTCAAATTAACCTAGAATTATAGAAATGTTTTAATTAAAAGAACAAAGCAGGTATTGAGTACAGGGTTGAAGCATACATTTTATACCGCAAAGAAAACGCGAACCTGATAGAGCGCATGGCAACTGGTGTAATTACATTGAAACTATGGATTCATAGCATACAACTCTACCATTACATTCATGTATATGATTTATTATTTTCTCAATTTCTGGATTGTTATTTGTTTGCAAATAATCGTAATTTATATACAAAAGTCTTTTAAATAAAGAGCACCGTCCTCCACTGTAGACTAGTGTATAACCGCAGGACATGCATTCTAGGGATTATTGCAATTTTAGTTTGTCATATATTTTTATTGTTAACTCCATAAACTGCGTGTAAAACGCCACAATTGGGGTGTGTAATGCTGTGTATGACATAGATTAAAGAACTAGTAAATAAAGTTTTATAATTTTCTTTTTGAGAATATTTAGTACCAAGTTGCGTGGAACGTACCAATCCCCTAATTAAAGCAGACGTCCCTAGTGCTGTGCTAGCTCAATAACTTCTAAGTTTTATGGTCAAATATTTGGACTTTTGGAAGCAAGGTGCTCGTGTTAGTTCAATTAAAATAAACTCAAATGTAGGAATGGTAAATTTACGATTATTTCAGGAATTTAAAATTTCAGTTACTTATGATAGGGACAAAATAACATGAATACATGTATTCTGCATCCAATGGAACTTAATTTTCTATAAGATAATGTAGTGTTGTTGATTTTAACAAAATGTCAACAGGTTAAATCACTACAATTTGACTTACGACTACCTGTTAACACTCGTAAGTTTACGATCGCTTACGATAAAATTCTACTTACGATTGTTTATGAAACGGTCAAAACTTACGATTTGACGTACGACCGACGTAAGATCTAAGATTGTCGTACGATTTTCTGTGAAACGATGGTCGTACGTCAAATCGTAAGTTTTGACCGTTTCATAAACAATTGTAAGTAGAATTTTATCGTAAGTTTGATCGTAAACTTACGAGTGTTAACAGGCAGTCGTAAGTCAAATCGTAGTGATTTAACCTGTTGAGAATTTGTTCAAATCAACAACATTTTACAGAAAATTATGTAAATTTACCATTCCTATACATGTATTTGAGTTTATTTAATTGAACTAAAACGAGCTCCTTGCTTCCAAAAGTCCAAATATTTTACCATAAAACTTAGAAGTAATTGAGCTAGCACAGACACTAGGGACATCTGCTATAATTAAGGGGTTGGTTGGTATATACGTTCCATGCAACTTGGTACTAAATATTCTACAAAAAGAAAATTATAAACGTTTATTTACTAGTTCTTTAATCTATGTCATACACAGCATTAAACACCGCAATTGTGGTGTTTTACACGGAGTTTATGAAGTTAACAATAAATATACACGTATATGTCAAGCTAAAATTGCAATCATCCCCTATACACTACAGCGAAGGACGGTGTTCTTTATTTAATAGACTTCTTTGTATATAAATTACGATTATTTGCAAACAAATAACAGTCGAGAAATTGAGAAACAATAATTGATATACATGAATGTAATGGTAGAGTTGTTATGAATCCAGAGTTTCAATGTAATTACACCAGTTGCCATGCGCTCTATCAGGTTCGCGTTTTCTTTTGAGGTATACAATGTATGCTTCAACCCCGTGCTCAATACCTGCTTTGTTCTTTTCAATTAAAACATTTCTATAATTCTAGGTTAATTTGAAAACTATGATAATTCACTTTGCCATTATGTGATTGTTTGTGTTAATACTTATAAAATTTCATTTTCAAATTAAGAATGTTGTAGGTATAAAAATTGAAGTTTTCAAATCCTAAATGTTTTCTTCATTTTCAAATTTTGTTAAAATGACGAGATTTTTATTTTAAGCATTCCAGTGGATGGAAGGAAATACTGGAATTTTTCTTATTTTTTCAAGACCCACTTCCAATTTCATAAAATTTCACCCCCCTCCCCTTTCTCATTTCTCAATACTTTTGTTCGTTATAACAAAAATAAAAGCATACAATTTCTTTTATAATAATTATTATTATTATTATTATTATTATTATTATTATTATTATTATTATATTGCATCAGTAGGGGATCTAGAGCTTCATGTGGGTTAGTCGTTGTGACTTCAGGGAACTTTATTTGGATATGCCAGATATGGTCTCATTGACATTTACCACACCTTCATTCCATTTTAGCTTCAGATAAAAATACTCTCCTGGAAGAACATGTTGAAACTTAGAATTTGGGAACTTAAGAATTGAGCCGAGCGGAAATCATTTTCTTTGTGTCAAAATATTACAATTTTTTTTGTATGGGGAGCGCACGGTAGGGTGTGCATCTCGATTACGCATCTGTAGGTCTTAAAGGAAAAGTAGTGTATTCATCAATTAGCTATTATTTTGCATGTTTGAAATACAGAGTTGCTCAAATCTTTTGAAAACATTTCGATGCCGCCCTCCCTGCCTAGCCCCACAATTTGAAGTATTAAAAATTGGATACTCCTTTTCCATTCTCAAAATTTCCAAGGCTCCTTAATGTCCTCCCACTTACCCTTCAGTTACAAATGATTAGTCCCAAATCAAACTGCAACAGATAATTTTCCAAGGCAGCCCTAATTCCCCTCTTTGTAATTGTAGTAGTTATATCAGCTCGAACTAATATTCATTTTGCTATTGCTCGTGTATGTTTTCCGTTATTGAAATGTTATCCTCTCGATTTATCCTTTTAACTGTTCCTATAACATGTTTGTCTTTGTCAAAAATATATTCGATAATTATATCATTACAATTTTAAGACAGTCCGTAGCATCGTCGAATATTGTACTTCTATGCATAAAAGAACACAGTGATAGGAACATCAACAAATTACAAACAAAGAAATCAACAAATTATACCATAAATTGCATCAATAGATGTTCCGTATTGAACATACAGTGGCAATATTCCATGCAGAGGAAAACAAAATGTCAATTCTGCAAGGTATATCGGCAAGTATAAATGCATTTTTTTAAAAGATAGCATTTTGGATAGGACAGAAATTTTGCCTTGCAACAGGCCACCAACAGACCCATAATGACGCTTGTAACAAGGAATCTTTAGCGTGCAGAGAGTGTGAAATTCGCATGCACGGGGCATCGTTTTCCATACCGAGTGGACGTGGCTGCGTATTTTACATCCAGCACATCCGAACTGACGACCACTTTAGCGAGGGTTTACTTCGTGACGAGAGAAGATCAGGCAGTACAATTTTATCTTTACCAGTCAATTCACTGGGGTTGAAAGAGACAACGTATAGTAAATCCTATACGGCAATAGTTATGACATAAATGTCAAAGTACAAAAGTAAACTCCTCATGTATGAAAAAACTTTTACGGACTCCACCTATAGCACGAGACAAAATGTGTAAATGTCATTTAAAGAATTTATATATGGCGTAGATGTATGAGATTACGAAACAAATATAATGATGAACTATTTCTCCATAAAACAAGGGATATATTGTATTCCACAAAAGACTCTTGATGTTCGTTGCGTTATATTGATTGATTGATTGCTGATGTTTAACGCCACTTTTATAACTCTGTGCTATTTCGTGGAGAATCCAAGTCAATTAATGTTAGAGTACGGCCACGAGCAGTGTTAACAGGCTAGTGATCGCTGTAGTTGAACTACTTCGATAACTCGTCCCCGGGGCCCCTATTACGTTACAAAATTCTCTTGAATACTAGTTATTTATCATCTATAGTTTTGTTTGTTGATAGTATTGAGATTTTTTCTATCTTTGACATTTTCCATCGAGTTTAGTATATTTACCACAATTATCTACTAGTGTTATGAAAGGATTTAGGACGCTATTAGAAATAATTTGAAATTGAAATAAAATAGATCTTAGTAAAATAAAAAATATATTTCTAGTTTAGTAAGATAGTTAAAAGTAAAAGAGAATATAAATGCCAAATAATTCGTTGATACAGGAAAATACAATAAATTGAAATAGCACATGGTTCGTAAGAATAACAAGCATTCTCTTGGGTACAAGATAATCAAAAGAGTAATAAAGTCAAGAACCTTTAGTTATTAAACAAATTATTTAGCACGCGTACGGAAGGTTATTAGGTTGTTGGACAGATGTATGGCGAATTGCTATTACATCCAAGGTTATGACCATATTCACAGAATTGTAGATAAGCTTCAGCATCATGAATATTCAGTAATACATTAAGGCACACAAGAATGTTATTAATAACCAATCAAAAGCTGAGATACGAAGATTGACATATAGAAGATATAATTAAAATTTAACAAATCTTAAATATCTTTTATTATAAAGATCAGAAATTGAAATTCTTCCAAAATATTATTCTATTTAATTTTAGAAATAATAATCCTGATGCTTTTCAAAACAGATAAATGCATTTTGCATATTATGAAGCAATAAATGTTTTGGCAACAAATTCCATCGTTTGCAAAAGAAGCTCAATTTTGGCTGGGGAACAAGAATGTCGGGTATTCAATTGTGACTATAAAAGCAAATATAAGTCTATTACCCGTTATCCTTGTTCCTACCAGCAAATTGAGTTGTCTTATTTATTTCATTGAAAAGGGTCGGAAGGCGCGAGTCCCACTCTCGCTGCCAAGCCAGTCCATAACAACGACATGTAGTCCCCAGATATCCAGACATCTTTCTATCTACAAGAACCGTAGGAGAACTTGGCAAACGAGTGAAGGAAAATTACCATCATGTAAATCCCATCACAACACTAGTATTTGTATAATTCGAAAACTCTCACAATTAAAATATAAAACAATTGCCAAAAGTATGCACTTAATTTTGTGTAATACTTAAAGAGCATATTGATGTATAAATGTCCTATTCATCCGGTTTAATCTGTCATAGAAATAAATTAAAGCATGTTTATTTATTTTATCACCTCCATTATACATGTACATGTTGCTACGAACAGAATAACGGTATATAAAATAAATACAAAACTGTCACGATTTCCGATGGCTACCACATGACAAATTAAACGAAAGTTAAAAATTACCCTTATCGCCACTTGTCCTTATGGTTTGACCAAGATTTCAAGGGTCAGTTTTCAATGAAATGTCAGTTAAAGCGTGTATGAGGTTACATTTTTGGTTTAAGTTACTTTTAGATCACATCAAAATGAAACTTGGTGCGCATGTTCATTATGCAGAGAACTTTTTAACAAATATGCAAAATTAACATGGAATACGTAATAATGCGAGCAGGGATTGGTGGACACATATTCTTGCACCGATTCTTGTTAATGCATCGATTTATTTATTTAACAGTAATGTTTTGGCCACAAATTGCTGACTGGTCCTGTAATTAAAAAAAAAGTTATATGAGGGTCTGAATGGAGTTTATAGAAAAGAGAATAAAGGGCTAACATTACAAAAATGGGTAAAAATAAAGAATAGAGAAAAATAAGCCAAAATAATGATAGAGAATTATGTGCAGAATAGAGAATAATGTACAAAATTTATAAAGAATAGAGAAAATGGTTTCAAAAATTAAAGAATACAGATTTGAAGGATATCTAATTTGTTAATTAAAAAAGTTATATGAGGGTCTGAATGGAGTTTACAGAATAGAGAATATAAAGGCTAACATTACAGAAAATGGATAAAAAAAATAAAGAATCGAGAAAAATAGTCCAAAATAATACGGATAGAGAATAATGTGCTGATAGTTGTCTCATTGGCACTCATACCATATCTTCTTACTTATATGAATAGAGAATAATGTGCAAAATTTATAAAGAATAGAGAAAATGGTTAAAAAATTAAAGAATACAGATTAGAAGGAAACCCCGCCCAGTCCTCTTATATTCTTGATATCTCATTCTATAATTACATTGAATTCACAGCCATAGCGCACTCCCAAAAAATGAGACAAAGGGGTCTGGGGATGTGCATCAGCAGAATTTTAGATTCGACCTTTATAGACACACAAATAAAAAAAATCAAATTGATTTTCGTCATTTATATGAATTAGAAATTTGGGAAACGACAACCCCAGATAAAAAAATATATATATATATATATACGTAGACATTTATGCTTTTAAAATCTGTTAAATCTCCTGATGACCATTATATTTTTGGATGACACAGTAGCAAATACATAGCATAGTATTATAAAATATGAAATGAAAATATGCACATTAACGGTACTACAATCTGTCGATACCTATATTTTGGCATTGCACAAGGTCATGTTTTTCTCTGACTGTTAATGAGGTCTTCACACTAAATCTATTGGATGTTGGATGTGTATTGATTGATATTTTAGTCTTAATTACATGATTTTATGTATTAGTTGTTATTGGCTTTCAACTAGCTGTCTAGCTGTCAGTAACTGCGAATACTCTCAGATCTTTACTTATAGTGTCTTTTTGTTGTGGGATGATAAATACGTCACCCGGTCTGTGTTTTCGTTAGATGTTTTCTGCTTTGTATCGATCTGATGAGTTAAACCCTTTTCAATTGATATTAATAGTTTGTTCTTATGCTGTACTTTTACACCACTGTCTCATGTTAGGACGAGGGTTTGGCGCCAGTAAACTAGTTTAGCACTGCTACATTCTATATGTGCAACTCCCAAGTCAGGAGCCTGTAGTTCTGTGGTTGTCCTTGGTTCATCACTGTCATACCGTGGTATTTGTTTCTCGTAAATTGTTTTATTATAAATTAGGCCGCTTGTTTTCTCAATTGAATTGTGTCAGGACCTTTTATATCCGACTATACGGTAAGGGGTTTCTCATTTTGAAGGCCGTACGGTTGCCTATGATCGATTGCTTACATCCACTTCATTTGAACTTTGGTGGATAGTTGTCTCATTTGCAATCATACTACATCTCCTTATTTTATATGGCTTTTAACGGGATTTTGGAATGTAGTTTAAGGCGTTTATAGCAAAATATCAGTTGTTCTGTAGTAAGTCTCGATGTCGTGTCCCTTTGAAATAAAAGTCTGATTGAATCAGTATTAAAACTCAGAGGCGGATTTGAGTGGGGGTGTGGGCTGAGGGATGGGGCGCCCCTTATAGAGCTACACATATGTTTATGCATAGACTTTTTACATGTCCAAGTCCTAACGTTGTCTTGCCAGTGGGTTCCTCTTTGAAAAAAGCCTAGACACGCATCAGAAACTATCACGATGCTTAATGGATTTTATACCAGTTCATAATTAACATTTGAAGATACGTATAATTTCATGTAAACAATTTAGATATTCATTTTGATTTGGATTCAAGAAATGCCGAAGTCCTAATGAATTTGTCTGTTTTTTCAGATTTCATCATTCTTCAACAATATCAAAAACAGACCCAGCTTTGCAAAAAAAAAACACTCATCTACAGCCATTTTTCAAATAAAACGAATTTGAAGCAAAAATAATTTAAAACTAGACGGGACACTTACCTCACCAAACCTATTTACCATACAAACAAAAACGGATAACCATTTTAAAATTCGACTTTGAAAGCTGAGCTGAAAAAATCTGTGATATGAATTTTCTTCCTGGTTTTGAAAGAAAGATTCTTTTTTGACATTAACGCGGCTGTCAAAGAAAGGACCTTTTTCTTTGTAATCCAGAGCTCCAGATAAGCTGCGTTTTGCGTGATCACGCAATAAAATTATTAAAACCCAATACAATTGCCCGTTGTAGCGTTCAAAACCCACTTCATTCGAAGGAAAACCCAATTATATGCCAAAACCATGAGTTCTAAACGCTTTTATTCGCTATCGTTTGCGTTATTTACCCTTATCTATTACATAGTCGTCGTGTAAATCTATTTTATAATATTTATAAATGGAAATGTTCATTCGTTTTAAAAATAGAGCGTTGCATCAAGTAGTTGAAATGGGTCCCTGTTGGAATTTTCCGTTGCTCAAAAGGTACACGTGTTGATGAAAACATTTCGATCTTCTCTGTGTTTATCCAATTAGCGTTTCTAATGTTGTCATAATTTTTCGAATTGCTCGGGATTTATCATAACACACAATGTTAAAACGAAAGTAATGTCCGGTAAAATATTGAATAGAAGCATGTTTTCAGCTTCTTTTGATAGCTGAGGATAATTATAATGATAACAAGACGTAGCTAGTGTTTTGGAAGCGTCCACCGAACGCACGGGCGTGTTTGCATGCCTTTACGAGAAAGTTGTTAGAACGACAAACACGGGGTTTCGTCAAGAACTATATATATCCTATATCAGTTGTAACAGTGAAAGGCCAAATCAATTATGACATGATATGAAGTTGGAAAGCATCGAAACCAAAAGTTATAATAAGGAAAACTTAACCTTGATTTTATGTTAATTAAATTAAACAAAAACATTCAAGTATAGTTTTAGTTTATATATTATTTTTTCATTTTAGAGGGCAGGACCTTTTTCGGGACGTCGGGATCGGGTGTTTTAAGCTCAGGATTTCGGATTGACCCTTTCGGGATCCGGGATTTCTTTTTCGAATTTCGGATGGCGGGATTTAATTTTTTAAATTCAGGACCTCAGGATTTCATGTTTTTAAGCCCGGGATTTCGGGATCAGGACCCTCCGACCCCCTCATTTTAGTTGATGAGTGAACACGCATGCCTTAATTATATCCGTTTTATGTCAACGCAGCTTGAAACTTTCTTTGTTTTTGGTCTACTTGTTCTGTATGCTTAAGATAGTTGTCTTCTTGGCAAGTGCAGTGTAACATTGTCATTTATTTATTTGATGTTGCAGTATTATTTGTAACTTTAAATTGAATGTGCATGGTCTCTGTCATTAAACCACCCTATAAACCTGGTCAAGGTTTTGGGGTATATCTTAAATCTGGTAACTTCTTATTTTTTTTAAAAAGTAGGTCTGGCAAATAGGTGATAGGACTGGCAAAACTATCTTACATCACCTAATGTTCACATATATTACATAAAAATCAAAACACTTAGCCACACTAACTAAACTGTAGGGTGATGATCATATTTAATCTAGAAAGGTAATTAGTTACTGTCCAACTAGTGACACCAGCTGCAGTTTATATAAGTTGTGAGAAAATACAAAACTGGCAGAACTTTAACCGGACACAAATTAAACGTACAATTGCTCGTCAGTGTATAAACCAAATAAAACAGCTATCACATATACAAAGAAACATATTAAAGATGGATTAACATCTCGGTTTGATATAATTTGTTTATAACATACCTAAATATTCAATATTGTGTTGATGAAAACCCAATACATTAAGGAGCTTGGTGGTGAAAACCCAATCTGATATTTGATTGAGGGTGAAATGGAATTGATAATGCAATTAAAAACTTTATCACTCAATTACATAAAAATGGTGGGTAAAACCCCAATTTGTGAATTCTTATCTGGAGCTCTGTAATCGTAAGTTTACGTTACGTTTACGATCACATTTGTGAAACACTCGTAGCTAAAATCTTACGCTTAATTGTAAACGTAAATCGTACGATTTTTGTGAAACGCTAGCCAGCTGAAGCCGGCCTCTGGTTGCAGGATTTTCTGGTTGTGTTGAAGACTCATTGGTGGCCTTCGGCTGTGCTCTTTCGTTAGGCTGTTGTCTCTTTGACATATTTTTATTTCCATTCTCAATTTTATTGATTGATCAATTGATTGATTGATTGATTGATTGATTGATTGATTGATTGATTGATCATTTTACTACAAGCAAAGCCATGATCATTGAGAATCCTTTATTTGTATTGTAGTGTTAAGTTCACCAATGAAACTCTACATTAATTTTTGTCTTAATATTAAATTTCTTTGTAAACTCTACAATTACCGTCTGATTATAATAAGACACGCAAGAATAAAAAAAATTATTTGGCCTTCAATGTCTCAACCTTTTTAATGTGAGTAACTTCAAGGTAGCATATCCTTGGTTAGCTTGCTTGTATTATTAGGTTAGGTAAACTACCCTCCTTTAAGAGTAGACTAGTTCGACAGATAACCAATCAATCTGTCTGTAGAACTAGGCTCCTTCTACAGGAGGGTAGTATACCTTACCTAGTTACTTCATAGTTCAGCTAACAAGCAAGCTAACCAAAGATATTACCTTTGTCTACACACTCAATGTAAATCGGCTGTAATGAAAATGCGGAGTTTGTGAGACCAGGCTCAAGCAGCCAGTCGGTAGCAGCCAGTTTTCAAATATATAAACACAAATATTGCATAAGACTCAAACGTACTTCAAATGTTTTTATTAATATATAACCACTATATCATCAGTTTTTAATATATAATTAAGCAGTCAAAGACACTATTCAATGAATTTTAAAATTTCATTTCTGGTTCATTTAAGAATTGAATGCTTCTTTTTGTTACTTTATTGAGGTGTAAAGCGTTGACCGAAATACATTTTGTATGAAGCGCGGAAGCGCTTCATTCTGAAAATGTGCGCACAATCAACGCTTTACAACCCTATGAAGTTACAAAAGAAGCATTCAATATCTATAATTACATTTTTAGCTAGGATCATAAAACACGATTTTTATCAAGTCTTTATTAAATTCACCTTTGCACTTTATTGTGGGACCTCGTGTCATCATGAATGATGAATTTTATTGTGTAATGCAATTGCTTAAGGAATAACATGACATGTGCAGTTAGCCAATCAGAATAACGAATTATAATGAAACATACATCTTATGTAATAATTAGTTATATAAAGGCAAAATCAATCGCTTTCGATATATTACACAGCGTACTGCCCGCTTTACATTTTAAATAGTCAACACTTTGAGTGTTTATAGAATCGTAAATAATTATGATTTTTTTTTAATGATGGCAAAATTGCACTACTGTGTGAAATAGCTTTCCTTATTATCGGCATCCGTCAAATAGTTCATGAAAAGTAATAATAATTCTGCATTAAAAGAAAAGAAAGTTGCACTCGTGCTTTAACTTTTTTTGCCATACAAAACTGTTTTACAAAACATTCTACCTCTGAACTAGTGGATTACGCTAAAATTGACTGGACAAAGGTTTATTTTTGTATTCAAAGTATGGTGGGCAAGAAAATTATTTATTAGCTTAAAAAGATTGATCCGTGCTATAAATTAACTTGTAATTTTGACCAAGTAGGCCCTAGATCTCTAGCTTACGTTCTCACCTAGTGCAGATAAAAGTATTGCCGCAGAATTTTTTATTAACTGTCCGGTAAGGGTTGGGTAGGGTATACGACCTCAACTTTAGACCTACTTTAGAAAAAAACTAAGCAGAACAACACCCTAGATTTTCTACAGTAGACCCCAGCTACCCAGCTTCCCTTTGCACCCAGTGGGGACAATTTTATTACTTTTTCGGTAAGGGTGAGGTTGGGTGTTCGACCCCAACTTTGGACCTATCTTTGAAAAAAATAAGCCAAACAGCAACCTTGATTTTTTCTCCAGCAGACAACAGCTACCCAGCTCCCTTTACAGATTGTGTGGACAGAAGTATTTCCGTAGAAATTTGTTTATTAACTTTTATGTAATGATGGGGTAGGGTCGGTAACTGAGGTCCACTTGAATAAAAATAACAGGGACTCCAATGTGGTGTGGTCTATGCAGAACAATTACCGGAAATCTATGGTAGTTTGCAAAATAATAGTCTTTTTATAATGTGATATGTAATATGTTGGCAAATAATGAAAGGACGCTTCTTAATTAATAGACATAGAAATAAAGAGAAACCGTATGATAACCAATAACAATCTCCCAGAGACAAACTAACGTTCATTAAGGCAACCAGTATGATTGTCTGGATTCAGGATTCTTAATTTCTGTATTCTTTGATATTTGAGGCCATTTCTCTATTCTTTATACTTTTGACAATTATTCTCTTCTCATTACATTTTAACACCATTATTCTAGCTATTTTATTAATTTCATGGTCCATTGTCTCTATTATTTATATTTTTTCCACTATTCTCAATTCCATAATCCCCATCAACGGCCTCTAGTTAATGTCACCTTATAGTCTTCACAAATAAGCAAAACTAATACCTTATAGGCTCCTAATGGCAAACTAATTGAATGATTTAATATCCCGGTTTGAATTGTGAAATTGCGGAAATTTTGAAAATTTGATCAAGCAAAATACATTATCGTCCTCGTAGTTCGTAAAATACTGGCAGATGGTGAGATGGACCTTGGTCATCAATTCTAATATTCTTGGATCGACCTTTCTAAACTTAAAAGTAAAGTTCACGCACCCACATTGTTCAGATTGTTAAAGACTTTTGCATCCGTCGACATTATCCTCGATTAAAGTAGTATTGATCTGACAACCGCTGTGCATGTATACTTTAACGACCTTTAAATGAATGACAAATGACAACATTGTCATTTTTTGAATGACAATTAAACAGTGTGGGAAAGATAAATTGAATACACTTTCGTTTTTCGTTTTTTGGTTTTGTGAAATCAAAAATGAAAAATGAAAACACTTTCATTTTTCGATTTTAGTTTTTGAGAAATCAAAATTGAAAAATGAAAATACTTTTGTTTTTCGTTCTTTGTTTGTGAAATCAAAACGAAAACGAAAACACTTTGTTTTTCATTTTGGTTTTAAGAAATCAAAACGAAAAATGAAAACACTTTCGTTTTTGTTTTTGTTTTTGTTTTGATATTTCAAAACGAAAACGAATGGACGCAGATATACACGGACCGAAAACACTTTTGATTTTCATTTTGGTTTTGAAAAATCAAAACGAAAATGAAAACACTTTCGTTTTTCGTTTTGGTTTTGAGAAATCAAAACGAAAACGAAAACACTTTGTTTTTCATTTTGGTGTTTGAGAAATCTAAAACGAGAAATGAAAACACTTTCGTTTTCGTTTTTGTTTTGATATTTCAAAACGAAAACGAATGGACGCAAATATACACGGACCCAAAAATACTGTCCTAATAACTTTTCTTTAATTCTAGCAAGGTTTCGTTTAAAAATCAACTTTCTAAAGTCTGTATCTCGAAAAAGGCTATCATTGTCGCCTATGGGGAAATTAAATGTTTATTTCAATCTAGAAGATATTGTTGACTGTAAACTGAGAGTTCAGCCGTAAAGATTGGAGTGATGAAAATCCCGATAGCTTTCGAAAATATCCACGCTATGATTTCGCGCCATTTGTCTTTTGACAGTTACTTGCTGTGTCCGACTGAAGTAACGTAAGTATATATTTTGAAAACATTTTGACAGTTTCGATCGATATACATATACATTCCTTAGGAGCTACCATTCGATTTTTATGGGGGCTAGGATGAAAAATTTTGTCCTGCCTTTTTTTAAAAAGTTTATCCTGACTTTTTACCTAAATTGTCATCCTGACTTTTTTTTCAAGTGTCTCATCCTGCCTTTTTTTACTCAAAACTCTTGTCCTGCCTATTTTGTCAAATTTCATCCTAGCCCCCATAAAATCAAATGGTAGCTCCTTACTTTACAAGAGTGTTTGTTTGATTTGTGAACTAGTTCAATGATTATTAACTGTTTGTATCCGACGACTTTCACAAGAAGGGGTTTGGTTACACAACTGTTCATTGAAATTCCTGTTCTTCGACATTTAAAAAAAATAATCTAAAACGAGAAGCTGATCAATTTCAAGCATTTATGGTATAAAATTTAGCCTTAGCATCGAAATAAACATGGACAGCAGGGCGGATCCCCAACCCATGATAAAGGGGTTCCAACCTTACATGTATGTCCCCATTCAAATGCATTGATCGTCTCAAACAGGGGTTCCAACCCTGGAACACCTCCCCTTTGAATCTCCCACTGGGCAGCCCAGCTGTGTAACATCAGTGACAAGCATAACAAGGAGCTGCCTACCAAAACTTAACATTGTTTTATCAGAGACATATATATACACAGTGTATATATGTCTCTGGTTTTATATGGAAAAGAAAAGCATTTGCTATAAATGGTTATCAACATTTTATTTATACAACCAGAAGTCAAAGTTTTATCTTTATACACCAATCTCAAGTTTTTTAAGAAGGAGTTACCAAACAGCTGCCCCACGCAATCAGTTCCTACTGTGACATATTAACATAAGCATTATGACATATGAAATTTACTGGAAAGTGCACACACTCGAAAGTTGTCCATTTTGATGTAAACAAAACAGTGTTATGTTAAAGTGGACCATGTGTCCCTTTCGGTTTGAAAATTTCCCATTTAAAGATATGTTTTCCTATACAATGTAACTGAATGCAAAGATGACTTCTGGTAGGAAAAAGTTATCATTGGTAAGACATTATTTTGTCATATCCCATGATATTTCTTAACAATTTCTGTTTCTGTCAGGTACATGTCTAAAACTGCAAAAGCGGGTGTATTACATTTGCATAGATTTGGGGATTAACATATGTTACATTTGCAAACAAAAAAAATTATATCACATTTGTGCACTTTAACCATTGTTAACCTATAGATCTACCTGTATATTTAGCATGCTATTAAATACCCCAAACTAAATTGTCTAGGATTGTCAGTTTTACTATCAAAGGTTTGGTGGTTCTCTCATGGCACTCCAACTTACTCCACCAATGTACATAGACCTCCAGGAAATAGCACAATAGTCAAAAAGTGCTGAAAGTGGCGTTAAACACAAATCAATCAAAATATATATAATATTTTCATGAATTTGTTTACCTATACTGACTTATTTTGCTTGTTAATCTAAATCTATAGGAAATTATGTGTTTTCAATACTGTTGATTTTAAATTTGTATGGGAAAACAACAAACAATGATACACAGAAGAAGAAAAGACTATAGTTTATTGACGAATTTAGCATCACACTTAATTCTTTATAGTTTTGAAATTTATGAATTTCCAGTGAACATGGTGAAGTTGAACTTTACATCAATCTGTTGACTAGCTATTAAATGATCAGTCTGGAAGATAGTCTCATTGGAGATCATACCACATCTCTTTATCTTTTAAATAGACTTAATTGTATCGTAGGTCAAATTTATTTGTTCAGTGTATGTTCAATGGTGTTAATATGTCCTTTGATTGAGTTAAGCTATTTCAGTTGATATTTTATAGTGTGTCTTTCTATGTTGTGATGTTACACTATTGTTTCAGAAAAAGGGTGAAGGTTTGGTACCATTAAACGTTTAAACCCGCTGCATTTTTTGCACCTGTCCTAAGTCAGGAATCTGATGTTCAGTAGTTGTCGTTTGTTGATGTGGTTCATAAGTGTTTCTTGTTTCTCGTTTTTATATAGATTAGACCGTTGGTTTTCCCGTTTGAATGGTTTTACACTAGTAATTTTGGGGCCTTTATAGCTTACTGTTCGGTGTGAGCCTAGGCTCCGTGTTGAAGACCGTGCTTTGACCTATAATGGTTTACATTTATAAATTCTGACTTGGATGGAGAGTTGTCTCATTGGCACTCATACCACATCTTCTTATATCTAATTAATAGTGCACCTGAGATAATTATGATTAATTATAAAATAATCTCCAAGGCCTTTAGTTTTCTCATTTAACATGTTAACACTGTTTCAAATTTTCATGTTGGACATTTTATAGCTGACTATATAATACATTATCATGATTATGTGGGTTTTCATTGTTGAAGGTTGTACAATTGCTTATAAAATATCTTTGCCATTTGAACTCTGGTGTATGGTTGTCTCAATAGCAATCATGCCACATCTCCTGATTTTCAAATGAATTAGAACATAACTCATGGCATTAGTTTTCTCTTGTGAAAATTTCAGAATTTGTCATGCTGTGCCTTTTATTCTCACCACACAATACAGTATGGGTTCTGGTCATTGTTGATTATTATACAGTGTCTTATAGTTGTTTAACAACCTCGTCCTTTAGTCTCGGTTGGATAGTTTCTCATTTACAATCATACAACATCTCCTTATCTACTATATCCATGTTTATTGAGTTGGAGAATGCAGGACAGAAAGCCCTAGACAAAAGGGTACAGGAAAAGTGATCATTAAGTTTTGAGATAAATTTGTCTTTGATTTACCATATTTATATGTTTTAAGTATATTTCTATTTTCTTGAACAATTATATGTAAAACAACATTGATATCTACTTATTTGTCCTAAAATTCATAATTACATTGTATCTTGAAAATAAGCTAATTAACAGTCAGGGATATAACTCTATAGGGTTATTACAGAAAATAACATACATTTGTTATTGTGGACTAAAAATCAAAGAACTGTGATAACTTATGTATGTTATATGTTTCAAAGGGACAATATACATCATTAGTTTAGTTGAAATGTATAAAGTTCTATTGATACTACTTTTGTCTATATGTATACTTAACTATTGAAAGATATAAAGTTCATAGTTTGCCAATTTTGCATAGTACACCTATATGTTATTACAGAAAAATATGCCTGTAATAACTAAAGGGTGTTATCACAGCTTCTCTATATCACTTCAAAGCATTTGCTCAGACATACATCATGCTTAATTACAATGTATTTTAATTTATTGTAAGAAATAATGACCAGAGCATGTAATGAGGTTCTGTGCAAGTTTCTCAGTAATTCCCAAGTGTCTTATATAATAAGTTAAATTCCTTTAATAACTGAGCCTTGTTATCACAGCTAAGTTTATCCCTTAATAGCCTTGTCTCGTTGATTTACCATGGTTAATCAAAATATATTAATTTAATTAAAAATTAGTTATCAAGGCTATGCATTTAGTTTCTCTGTAAAGTCACAAGAGATCCCTAGAGGCCACTATAAATGAAATAATTTTACAAATAACAAACATATGTTATTACAGATTTAGAAAATTTAAGGAATAAAGAGTAGACAACTCATGAAAGTATCTGTAATAACACGCGCAAGTTATTTTCTGTAATAACCCTATAGAGTTATATCTCTGACTGATTAATACAATGTTGGTTTCAATATTAATTTTAAAATTAATTTGTTCCTCAAAAATATTTTATATATAAAAGAATAGAATAGAATAGAATAGAATAGAATATTTTTATTTCCCAAATTACATGATGTATTGATATATTTATACGAAATGAATTCATAACCATACAAAACTGAAATTAGATTAGGTAAGAATCAGGATGTTCACCTTGTATTTGTAATTATCAGAAATCAGAATATACATGTACATTCTATACATGCTACAGGTAATAAACAGATGTCAACAAAACAGTATATTGTCTTGAGGGTGAATTTCAAAGGGTCATACATGTAGGTATCGCACACGACTACGATTTCCACAAATGTTAAATTGCACCACTTATTATGTACCTGCTCACG